>JAGDQP010000820.1:36475-120263 GCA_022664845.1 Lepisma saccharinum
TATATACACACACACTTTCGTATCGTACCGATCTCAATAGGTATATTTCCCGGCGTCGGGAAGTGGCGCCCCCATCGCCCAGTCAGTTTTGCTGGCTGCAATAAGCCCTGGCAGCTACTAACATCGTTGCTGCCTATGGGAAGTCCAACAGCAGGGCCAAAGTGCTTCTCTGTTGAGCATTTTTACTTCCCACTTGCGTAGGGGATTTGGCGACCTCATCGCAGGTCTGCGGACCGCAACGTGATGGAACCATCACATAGCCCGAGCAGCAGACCATCGCTGCTCGTACACGGCGTAGGGAATTGACGACCCCATCGTCCGGCCGGCTTATGCTGGTTGCAATCAGCCAATAACGGCGTAGGGAATTGGCGACCCCATCGTCCAGCTGGCTTTTGCTGGCTGCAATCAGCCCTCGCAGCTAAACATCTACGCTGCCTGAAAGGAGGACCAGCCGAGAGGATTTCATTTACATTCACCCCATTTTTCATCCATTGATGACTCATTATTTCATCTCCTCTTGTGCTGTGAGTTGCGCCTCCGCGCAATGACCAAGGATGTGACAGGATGTATTTGCATTGACGATGGCCCCTGGGCCCAGGGGAAAGGGGGCGGAACCATTGGATAGCGCCTAGTTCTTAACAGCAGATTCTTGGATGGTCTAGCTCGTTGAGACTGGGAAGTGCGCCATTGGGGAGCTCTTCGGACCTTTGGTCTCGCCAACACTCGGGGGAGTGGGTGTCCCAAGTATCCATCAGTCGGGAGTACAAGTGATTTCGACGCCAAGTCATTGGACTTCGCCTCGATTTCCAGCTTGCTGACAAGGGTGATGAGGGTAGTACCCGGCAGCCTCGTTGGCTCCTCAGAACGAAGACGGAGAAGTGTGGGCATTTATGGCTACAATTCATCATGGCTCCAACACATCCTAACAAGTCGCCTTCGCGCACAGAAAAGAAGAAACCAAAGAGACAGAATGAAGATAAAGTCACTGAAGATAATAGAAAGAAGGCGCATATGGTTACCGAAACAACCAGTGACACAGCAGAAAAGATAGAAATAGAGGAACAGACAAGTATCGTACCGACTATCACACGATATCTTGTTATTAAAGTAAAGAATGAAGCAGAGAATCCAGGTGGTTTGAAGGGGTTATCCCCTTTCATCATACAAAAACAAGTGAATCATGTCGCCGGCGAACTTGCACATGTTAAAAAGCTTCGCAACGGCACCTTGCTCGTGGAGACGTTAACTAACAAGCAGTCAACTAATCTCTTGCGAATGAAGACCCTAGGACAATTCGAGGTTCAAGTGGAACCGCATCGTCAACTGAACTTTTGTCAGGGCGTAATAACTTGTTGGGACTTGCAAGATGTCCCTGAAGAAGAGATTAAGGATGCACTTGCCAGCCAAGGTGTAGTCAATGTTCGTCGAATTAAGACAAGAAAGAGTGGAGAACTTAAACCCACGAGTTCGTTAATTTTGACGTTTGCCATGCCACAGCTCCCCAAGGACGTGAAGGCAGCATTCTATTGCTTACCTGTCCGTCCGTATATACCGAGTCCGCTCCGCTGTTTTAAATGCCAGCACTATGGACACACCAGCACGTCGTGTAAGGCGACCTCTGATGTATGTGCAATATGCGGTACCAGTAGCCATGGTGCGGATCCTTGCACCTCACTGAAACCTCAGTGTGTTAACTGCAAGGGTGATCACACGGCCTGGTCGCGTGACTGTCCGGTATTTAAAGAAGAAAAACGTATTAGAGAGCTGATGGTGATCGAGAAAATATCTGCTGGCGATGCCAAACGTCGCGTAAAAGAGTCTCAGCGCACCCTTCCCTCTGGTGCATTTTCACATGTTGTAGCCAAAATAGCAGTTAAAACTGTCTCGGTTGGTACCCAGACAGTTAATGTATCAACCCAAACAGTGTCTGATGTGCATGACGACCCTCCGAAGCCGCCCAAAGAATCGGAGGCTCCTCTCCATATGCCGACGCAGAGTCAGGGACAAAAAACACCTGTGCAGAGCTCTAGAACTCCACGGGCTAAGACTACTTATAGTCCGTATAAAGTCTCGAAGTTAGTTCGAACTTCGCCTCTCACTACAAGCATAAAGACTCTGACGAACGTTCTGTCTGCTCAGTTAGCTCAGGAAGAGTTTGCACATACTGTCGATGAACCAAGTTCATCTTTGGCTTCAGACATGATTCAGGACCACTTAATGGATATAGATTTTAATCTCGTGGGCAGGAAAGGGAAACCTAGGTATAAACCTAAACTTAAACGGTAATATTTTACTTGTTTTCGCAGAGACTTTTATGATTACCGTTTATTTTATATGATTATGCTCCTTAGCTGTTAACTTTTATAATGTTTTTTTGTTTTACCTTGTGAAGGGCCATTTACAGGCTTTCTTGTTATACTGGCCATTTACACCAGTTGGCTGATAATGAAGACCTTCTACATCTTCATCTTTTATCTTTTTATATTATTTTAATTAACAGCTAAATTTTGATATGACCAAGATAAGGGGCTTCCCCCGTATCGGGACGGGCGTAAGCCATAGTGCTGTTACCGCCCATTAATTTTATCTTATCTTATCAATAGGTATATTTTTCTTCGAAATCTACCTAAAAAAACCCGGAATATATATATATATATATATTCAAATTGGCATTACATCTGTTTGGTATACCCTGGGGATGATAAATATCTTACGTGAAGCCGAATGGAGTGTTACAAACTGTGAATATGATACTTGGTTATACGTTGAAATTATCAGTTTGCCACGTTAACAGAGATAGTAAGTTACCTCATATCACCTAATATTGTATTGTTGGTATTGGTTAACTTTCATTAGGTTATTCCGAGACCCTATTGGAGCCCTCTTGACATAAAATCCTTACGCAAATATGCAAAATCCTGATTATATTACCTCCTTGCCTAACTATATGTATAACATCACATGATAGTCATGGTTTACAAGCATAGAAAAAAAAAAAGAAAGAAAGAAAAGAAAAACACCAGTTCAGGAGGGGAAATCGAAACCAACATCATATACAAGTTACTAAATCAAGTTTGATCCTAAGTTGAGGACTGAATTTAGGATGATAATATACGGGTCTAATATGCCATTATATCGTATCATGAAATCGTGAATAACATTGCTAAAAGGCCTGCTGCTGGTTGGTTTTTAGTACGCTTGATTTTTTGCATTTTGTGCGCATGCTCCAGGGTTCTAATCAGTAGGAGTCTACTGAGCGGAGTGATTTGTGGTTGAACAAAAATGTAGGATGTTCTTGAAAGCTCTCAAGCTCCTTTAGAACGTTAATCACAATTCAAACATTGCTGAAACTATAATTATTATAATCATGAATTAATTACACTTTTTGTTCCTTCCAGATTGCTAAGCAGGCCCTGCAGGAGATGGTGATCTTACCGTCCCTCCGCCCTGAACTCTTTACAGGGCTTCGCACTCCGTCCCGGGGCCTTCTGCTTTTTGGCCCACCTGGTAATGGTAAAACGTTACTTGCTCGAGCTGTAGCAACCGAATGCAGTGCGACCTTTTTCAGCATCAGTGCTGCCAGTCTCACATCCAAATTCGTTGGAGAAGGAGAGAAGTTAGTTCGTGCCTTGTTTGGTGTGGCACGGGATTTACAGGTAAGGATCAAAAGAATTGTCATTTTAGTGCATGGAGACCGTACTTCAGTATAAAATGTACTTTTGCTGCAACGGTCTCGGTTCCGTCATTGTGTGTTGGAGATTCGACATCATTTGTGATGGTGCTGCTCCGAAACTTTGAGTGTCTGTAGCTCCGAAATTTCTTCAAAGGAACTTTTTTCTTGTTTCTATGTAAATAATCACTTTCCGAAGTTTGCGCCAGTATTTCAGGGACTCATTGTCTATTGAATGGAAAGATGAAAATGTGACCCGGAAGAGAATTAAAGTTCTTTACATTGGAAACAAATTTCCAAGTGAGCTGTTTTTAGTGTTGCACAGGTGCACGTTCTAAAAATGGTATGTCTGTGAATATGGAGGGGAGGGGGGGGGATAGAGAGGACCCCAGAGTGACTTAATAAGAGTAGGTCTACTACAAAACATATCGTGATAATTGAATGTAAAATTCAATATTTTAATTTAGTTTTATAACCTAATACGGTGTATTAATTCAGTAGACCTAGGAAAAATCATTGTAACAAAAATACGTAATTTATTTACATATAATAAATAGGACATGAAAAAAATAAATAAGGTTTGAAGGTAATTCCGTGTTTCTTGAGAAAATTTTTAATAAAGAGAAATACAGCTTTCTGACAAGGCTGACATTAATAACAAAAAGAAACTGAAGTGTAACAGTTTCGGAAGTATATCACCTCCTTCTTCAGACCACTTTACAACTAAACATAGCAAATCACTTAAACAAAGAAAAAGGGAGATTGCGTTTTACTTCCCACCAGGGCTGAAAAAAATCACGATTTTTTTCAAAAAAATAATTTTCGTTGATTTTTTTTTCAAATTAATATTATTATTATTATTTTATTTAAATAACTTGCGGCACTGAAAAATCTACTAAGTTGGTTTTCCTTTTCAAATATCTTAACCAGTAAAAACTAAAGTAAAATTCACGAATATATGGTGTTTGCTGCGGAAGATAGCCATGGAAAATAGGCATTACAACAACTTGTAATAATTTTGAAAAGAAAGGAAGATATGGCGTTATTTACTTATGGTATACTTTACAAGGAAAGTTAACATGTAGAAAACTTCTACGTTACTTTCGTGGATATAAGATGAATGGTATCAGAGGGGTGTACACCATAATTAATTTAGAAAAAGAAACAATTTACAATGTTAACTATGTATCAGCTTTCCTTCTAAAATGACGTGTCTCTTCCTTTCTTCAAAAGTAATTGCAAATTTTATAATCGCAATTGCTTCTTTCCTCCAGGCTGCATCCTCCTAACGAAATATTCTCAGTTGTAACATAAATTTTAGTTCATTTCACTTTGTTATCAGCCCTCAAAATTGCACTATCAATTTGGGAGCACCGCATGACAATACTCCATAAAGTATGAGAGCTAATTTGGAACCGCAGTCGTTCAGTGGTAGAGTGCTTACCTCTGGTCCGTGGGGTCCCCGATTCGATCCCGGTTCGTGCCATGTGGACTATGTGGTGAACCAAAACCGTGTATGTGGGTTTTCTGAGGGTTCTCTCATTTCCTCCAATTCTCCCATCATTCATTCGGCCTAATGCTAAGGTTGCCTAAATGTCTTAGATAAAATTCATTTCAATGAGAGCTAATTAATGCAGTCAAATCAGTAGAGAATACGCAGCTTTGCAGTTTCATCCTTCAGCATACACGTAAGTAAACTTTAGACTTCCACTGAGCATAAATTCCTTTTGAGCAGTTCGTGAAGAAATCAGATAATTTGATACAAATACAAAGATTCAAATTAGGTAATGTTACGAAACAATTTCTCTTTTGTAAACGAAAACTGTTTTTTCTGTTTTCTGTGTGTTCGTTTTCATATATATTACAAAAATAAACATACTTGTAATACAAATTGTAAACTTATAAAGTGAATTGGGTTCCTACGTTCTCTTCTAAAATTTCGCCAATCAAATAGTTCGTGAAAATTCTAAGTCGATCACTCTGGTTTCGATTTACATCATCACGTAAGGACTAAAGGGTAAATTTTAAGCTTACGTATAATTCAAATTACAGAATGATTAAAAGTACTACACTGTATTTCTACTTTTTTAAATAAAAAAAATATATTTTTGATTTAAAACATTGATTTTTTAAATTTGGTTTTAATCAATCAACCTTGCTTTTCATCAATCAGGGGTCAGTACTAATTAAAAGTTCACTTTCCTTCTAGCGTTGCCCTCTCCTCGGGCGAGCGCACGTGCAATTCACCTGTCAAATCTGATAACAACTTTTATCAAATAAATGCTGGAAATTCCTTCGTATCAGTAGTTTCTCACAAAAACAAATCCCTCGGCTTAATGAATGGAGACTACGATTTGTGTAAAGTTCCCTTGCGTTTAGTTCAGGTCTTTCAGATATTGTTTTGGATTTATGCAGGATTCGAGCTGGTGTTACTCAGATATGCTGTTGGTCATTGTAAGTTATTGTGTAGACCTGAAACAGGCCTTTCAGTAGTAGTATCTCTTTTATAAATAAGTTCTTTTGCATTCGGTTAAGGAAGCGTTTAAAATACCAGAACTAAATACAGACAAAGGAAACTTACTCAAAAAACACATGGGATCATAGATTCAAACCCTAGCTCTTCTTCTGTACTGTTTTCCATGTCTAACTTTTTATATTATTCGGCGAAACTAGTTATGTTTGTGATTTCCGTTTTGTTGTACGATTTAGAATCAACAAGGATGGAAACTCATGTTGGAAGCACGTTTTTATTTGATGATTAATTCAAAATTCTATGACGTTCCGTGTGCTCACAGAAGACTTCAACTGAGTGAAAGAAAAAACACAAGGAAATTAAACAGAGGAAAAGAAGGCCTACCAATTATTGTCACCATTTATATGATAACTTCACAACGACAAGTAACTATTGCTTACGGAACTCGCAATTTTATTGCCTCAGTAACAAACGTTCGATATAGGATTCTATCCTGGACAAGATCACTGACACCTACTGCTCTCTTCTAATAGTCTTCTTAACGACGTCTCGATCTTCCAAATTGCCTCTTTCATTCCGGCTTTCCAACTACGATGGAATACAATCTTCGTCTTTCCCCCATCCGAGCTACATGGCTTGCTCATCTTAGGCGTCGCGATTTCATTATTCTTGCGACATCGGGGAATTCGTACAGTCCGTGGGTCGCGGTGGATCAACCGTTAGAGCGTTCATCTCTGATGCTTGGGGTCGTCGGTTCAAACCCTGCTTGTGCCATGTGGGCTTTGTGGTGGACAAACACCGTGTGCTTGGGGTTCTCGCGTTTCCTCCCACTTTCTTCATTCCGCCTATCATCCCATCATCATCCATCCGACCAGAGCCAAAGTTGCATAAAGGCCTTAAAAATTAAATTAAAAAAATTCGTAGTCTGTGGAGTTATTTTATTATCAAGTCTCCTCCATTCTCTGGTCACTTCATCCCGTTTCAGATCGGATATCTTTCTTAAAACTTTATTTTCAAATTCGAGTAATTTATGTTCATTTGCTAGTCTCGTGCTCCAACTTTCGCAAACGTAAAGTATTGCCGGGAAAATGACTGTTCTCTAGATTTTCAATTTCAACTTCCTTCGTATTAATCGCGATGTTAGCTTTTAATACATTTCCTGATGCTAAGCGGCTTTTTTATTTCTTCCTTGACCTCGTTTTTGCATGTTACACGTAACAAAGATGATAATATGATGCCTTTATAACTAGAATGATCGAAGTAACATTTTCAAAGGGAAAAAGAAACGAGTCCATTTTTTTATATAACAGGAAAAAAATCTTAGGCACAAGTGGAATACTCACACTTTGCCCGCAGTTTTAGTTTTAAGTCCGTTTTGTGAAAAATATGAATACTTTGTGCCTCATAGTTTTCCTGTTATATATACAAATAGACTCGAAACCTTTTTTTTCCCCTTTGAAAATGTCACTTAGATCACTTTGGTTCTGAAAGCCTCCTCATGTATTAGTTATTAGTCCTTCTTTTTCGCTATTATTTTCTCCTATTCTTTTTATTTTTGTTATTTGCGTTTTCTTAGTTGAAGTCTGCAGTAAGCGCACAAAACGTCAGTGAATTATTAACTTTATTAATGATCAGATAGTTCTACAGGGAGTCACTAAGTAACACATTGTTGTAACTTCCTCATGTTGATCACACCACATGCCACCATCTTGCATAAAATAAAAACTGACCTAGGAGATGTCAAAAGAATTAAGAATCCACAATATTTCGATTAGTCCACTAGACTTGACCAGGTGAGTAAAAGGCAAAACACGCAGAAGTTTATTCGGGAGCAGATTCAAGTGCGAGTGAGTTTACTGTTTGACCACCCGACAAAATCTAGTGGACTGGTCAAAGTATTGTTGATCCTTCATTCTTTTGATGTCTCCTAGGGAAGGTAAGTTTTATAATTTTAACTTTTTTCTTTTTTTCTGGAAAAAAGTACATACTTGACTTATTTTCAGTTTTGAAAACTACAATGAAAAGTTAAATATAGGCATTGTGCAAAGGAGCTATATGTAATATTATTATTTACATGAACAATTCCTCTGTTGATGTTTGCAGAAAGTTTCTGCTCAACGTTTCGGCTTGACTCGTAAGCCATCGACTGGAGCTCTACGTAAAAGGAGATAGCCATAGAGTTGTTGAAGAAGCTTGCTGCGTTATCACACGTAGTCCCTCCCTCAATACTTGATAGAGGCGGTATCAACAAAACTTGTTCCCTTTTCTGGACCTGTTCCCCTCTTAGTACTTCAGAACTGAAAACTTGCATTTAAAAAAAGTCTTTGAATACACATTTGAAAACATACATGAGTCGCCGTGGCTCACTCAGACAGTGACTACGAATCGGGCGGTCCGGGTTCAAATCCCGGCCAGAACACTGGATACTTTTCTCGCAGTGTTCCCATGCGTGGCGCTATGAGGTGCACGCAGCCTCCTATCAAATTTAGTACCAGAGTGTCCATGGTACTCCTAGGCCCCTTGGGAAGGTAGAGGCGGTCGAGCGTGGGACTTGACCACCCATCCTCACTTAGTACCGTAGGTCGAGAATATGTGGAGCACTATTTCCACATCCATCCTCCATGCACCTTTCACGGTGCGTGCGTATCCCCACCTTTACCTTTGGATACATATTCGACTCGTATTTTGTCCTATTAAATATTGCTCTTATAAACCATAATTATGGCAGGGTTCTTCATTCTAGTCATGTACAATACAAAATGGAGAATACACATTAGGCAAGTCAAGTCTTCAACTTTCCTATCATCTATCTTTTCTTTAAGCTCCAGTCCATGTCTTAACAGTCAAGCTTAAACGTTGAACAGGAGCTTTCTGCCGAATATCCATAGCTGAGTTGTTTATGTAATTATATTATAGTGAAGAACACGAGGCCAAGTAATTACTGTCTCACTTTTCTGCTTGATGTGCAAGGTGGTGGCCAAATCGTTTACCATCTTCCAAATCCAATTGTCTTACAAAGCTTCTGTCAGAATCTGATGTGCGTATTTGTTGTCTAGGCTTACAGAGAACACACAAACTGGTCCACGGCCGTTCGGTAAGTTCCTCACTTGTTTAATTAGTCCTTCTGCGATTGAAAGACTATGAACATTCAGAATGCGAGTAAAACTTTCAGTTCCTAAATAATGTTCTCGATATTGCTATTCTATGTGATATTTACAGCTGTAATGTTATAAACTGTATTCATAGTCCAATAAAAGCTTAATGATTTTGAGTTTTTTGTACCTTGGAGTAATATTTCACTACTAGTTAGCATGATATTGGAAAGACTTTTTCAGTCTTCAAATGTTATGACATTATCAGTTCACTAATTATTGTGAATCACATATGAATTGATGATTTAATGTCTTTACCTTTCAGCCCTCTATCATCTTCATCGATGAAGTTGACTCGTTGTTGTCCGAGAGGAGGGAGGGTGAACATGATGCCAGTCGTCGTTTGAAAACAGAGTTTCTGGTGGAATTTGATGGTCTTCCGTCTCAGCCTGACGAAAGGGTTCTTGTCATGGCAGCAACCAATAGGCCTCAAGAGCTTGACGAAGCTGCGTTAAGGTAAAGTGTGAATTATTTTACTTTCCCAGGATCTGTCGCTGGAATAATACTATTTAGTTTTGTGTTGTCACAGCCTTAAGTGGCGATTAGTCTCCTTGGTGCCTTCTTTGTATATAACTTACAATATTACATCACCTAGAGACTAATAAATTTGTTTCACTATTACAAAAATATAACAATACTTGACACACTATCGCATAAGAAAACTTAAGGGCACGTAAGTTATAACCACTGCCATCCCTCCTCCAGAAGGTATGTGCTAGGATTCTTCATGAATTACTATAACAGTGCCGACTCGACGTGTAGTCCCTGCGATTTTTGGGTCCAGTTGCCGGCCATACTGATCTAATGTTTTCGTCAGTTTCACGAGACAAATGCCAGTATAGTACCAAAACAAAAGCTAAGATGCTAATGCCGTAGTTGCTTGTTCAGCAATTAAATGTAATTACCAATTGTTTTGAACCACAGACGTGTTTAGGGGTGAGTCCGGACCCTCCCCGCCTCCCCAGAAACAGTTATAGGCAGAAATAGTATACTTTTTAGGCGTAATTATCTGTATTTAATATATATTTCATGTCTACACCCATCGAAGCCCGTAAACTCCTCCCAAAACCAACTTCTGGATACGTGCCTATTTTGCACCAAGCTCATCAGCGGTGCGACTTGCGCCTAAAACCAGAATAGCAACGTTTTTAACACGACGAACAGAAATTTCGGCAACACAGCACACGCTTTGTCATCTAACAAAGAATCTAGAAGCACTTTGTAGTCCTCTGTGGGACTGTTTTCTATTGTATACAGCCAAACATCATCCAATTTCTCCATAAAATCGGAAATAGTAAACTCAACAGTCATCGCAAATCGAATGCCGTTGTTTTTATAAGTATAATTATAAAAGCTTCGGACACAGTTCTTTCTATATGGTTATCCGCTTTACGTATATCTTTTATTATCCATAGTATTGCGATTAGTAATTTTTAAGCTGTTTCTTTCTGTACATTTTCTTTGAATCATTCTGTACTTTAAAGTTACCAAGCTGTTTTCAGTCTGGGAGCTTTATGACGCTTGGAGTCAAAATCCCGAAGTTGTTAGTTTAGAGACGTAATTCTGAAATGTGTTTCGTTCTTTGCAGGAGGTTCTCCAAAAGAATCTACGTTACTTTACCAGATCATCCTACTAGAGTTTGGCTTTTGCGAAGACTTCTCAGTAAACATAACAGCCCGCTTTCACAACAGGAACTCGAATCTCTAGCGACACTCACAGATGGATACTCTGGCAGTGATCTCACAGCATTGGCCAAGGATGCTGCCTTGGGACCAATCAGAGGTAAGCATATTTAAGTTTTAATGTACTTCCTTACATTTTAAATATAATAAAGTGGGGTAAGTTAAGACGTAGTGATGTGGACATTTAGCCTCCTGCGTGGCCTAGCCGGTAGCGCGCTCGGCTTCAGTGCGAGCGATCCCGGGTTCAATTCCCGGTGGGGGCTCAAAATTTCGGTGTTAACCCAGCATCTTGAGAACAATTGGGGATCTACTTGAATAAAAGAAGTAGCGGACTGTGGTCATGAAAGTCACACACGTCTACGTAGAGGTGTTACGCTGACCCCGTAATCCTCCCATTGAACGTAATACAACTGTCTGACAGGTCAGGGCCGTCGCGTCACTCAGTTTAGTTTTAGATGTGGACATTTGCGTAACTCCGTTGTTTACTAACCACCCAAAGCTAGCCTGTCTGTTTGTTTCATATATAACTAGACGTGGTGTTAATTATTATTCTGAGGTAGTTTTGTAGTCCGTAATGAATTTTGTAATCACAAAATATGAGTCAAAAATTGTCGTTGTTTCTTGGGATATTATATATGTGGTTTACGTGCATCATTATTGACTAACAATCGCCGGATAATTAATATATAGATAGATAATTAGGGCTGTAATCGAGGGTATACGGAGGTATACGCCGTAGACCGACCACTTTCGTTTCCTTTATTTATTTAATGTGGAAATTACTTTGGTGAGATTATTATTGTCAAACATTTGGTTCCACTTGATCGGGAACAAAATATTTAGAAGGAAAAGACTGAAGAGGGTATAACTACATGATGTGCGTCAATATTTATCGCCATCTGTTGACTATAAAAATAATTTTGTAGAAATACGCAAATAGTGTACAGTTAATTAAAACAGAACTTTTGTTAGTTTGGGACTTCTCTTAGTGCAGGTCTTGACTACTATGAGATTTGACTTATGTTTTCCAAAAGCAAGGTAGAACTTTGATTTTTCGAAGTATGGAGTAAGTCTCATAACGGGTTGAGTAAGGATATCTTATATAGAATTGTACCTGATTATTAACAGATATAGATGCTTCGTAATTGTGCAAAAATATCAACTATCTGCTTGTTTCTCCTTCCCCCATTGCAACAAATTATGCATATACTTTATTTGTTTTTGTAGAAATTAAATTATTTCATCGCTATATATTTAATAGAAACCTGAATTAAAATTTAGTGAAAACATAGTCTCTGCTTAAAGATGCATAAACAAAAAGATCACAGATTCACCCCGTGAAAAGTTTTGGATTACACCACTGTAGATAATACCTCGTAACGATACATTGTTCCACATACACACAGATTCCTTCCGTAAAAATAGTCTTCTGTGTGTAAAAATAGCTAGACATGGAAACACGCATTCCTAGTTATCGAGTAACCGTAGCTCACAGTTGGTACAGCGTTGACTTCGCATTCGGATCATAGGATGCAAACTTTTCCCGCACAGGTGTGATCCGTCCATGTTTGACCACTATATTTATCCGTGTTAACCTTGCAAAATAACAATACAAATACCGGGTGAGCGGATTATCTATGGAACGTAAGCCCGGCAACCGGGTGAACAGTCCATGGAGCCTGTGCTCCCGGGCAACAAGATTTTGCAGTGACTTACTTTTAGTTTTAAAAGGTATGTACTTACCCATGTCGTTGAAGGAAATGATACGTCTATCTACCTTCATTTTTTGTGATCAGCAAAATTTATATATATATATATATAAAAGGTTAATTAAACCGCAAACGGTAGATATACATACGTAATATTATGATAACATAATGTAATTTAAAATGAAACGAGGGAACTTCATGAGTAGTCCTGCATTTTTCGCCTTAGCGAACTAAGTTCAAAACGAGTGATAGGGTTTACTTGACATTTCTCAATGTCTGAAGCAAGGAACTGATGTATGTGTAGTGCGATTAAACGCGAAATGTCTTTTTTTTATCTTGAAAGAGACGAAATTATCTTTTTTTTTTAGGGGAGGGGGGTGTAGAAAAATTATACTTCTTGTCCATCCAATGAAAAGCTAGTTTTGAAACCTAAGAAATTCATCTGTACTTAATTTTGTAATGGACATTCGCTTTATTAAACTGGGAACTTAGTTTTAACCATCAGGGTTTCTATCGATTTTTAACCGAAAAAAAAAAAGTTGCCGGAGGAGGGTGTTAGAAAACCTTGGGGTATGGTATTTTCACATTGGGAGGCTGGCAGAATTCCTGTTTGTCTAATATAAACATTGCTGTGACTATATATCACAGCATGTATAAACATCCCTATCTCGTTATAAGCAAAAATAAGGAAAACTTTCCCTTTGAATGCTTACGTAGTACTTCAACGACCCCTAAGCCCAAAATGTGCGCAGGAAATTTTTTGTGAAGTCTTAAAATTGCAGTTACAGTATATGAAACGTTTGTTTTAATGAGATACTACTTTCGTTTGAAATAGCACTGACTATTCTTCAGTCGTATTCAGTCAACTTCCTTGTCGTTAAAACTCAGCATAGCAATACTTGATTTCTCGGTCCACAAACTCCTAATAAGAAAGCCAAGGTGCCCCTAAATAATCCAAGGACTTACCCTTTGCCTTGAACGGGACGACACTTGGTAATGAAGCGATCGGCCAGGATTAAGAAATTACCTCCAGTGAAGAGGCGATGTTGGGGCTAAAACAACGACTGTCTGTCATTTACTCAACCAACACTCTAGTAGAAAATGAACTGTAATATCGATAAAAAAAAAGCTTGGTAAACTTTATTTTTATATGGGCCAGTCTAGTTAGTAAACTTCGGCCCGTCACGATTCGCCATTAGCTGTTAAAATCCACACCCATGCCCTGCCAGGACTCGAACCCGGGACCTTCGAGCTGATGGCCTACCGCCGCAGACCGCTCGTCCACCCGACCGGCAACTGTAATATTGGATAAGAAAAGACATTCGTTCTATACTTCTATTTTCATAAAAGCTACAGAGAATAATACGTTGAATGCACTTCTTAAACGACACACACACAAATCAACTCTGGCACTGCAACTACTACTAACAACAAAAAGGGTTTTTTTTTTTCAACCAGTCAACAAAGAAGTCTGCATGAGTC
This sequence comes from Lepisma saccharinum, assembly GCA_022664845.1. NCBI lineage: Eukaryota > Metazoa > Arthropoda > Insecta > Zygentoma > Lepismatidae > Lepisma > Lepisma saccharinum. Next base: position 50,644 of record JAGDQP010000820.1, read on the forward strand.
TGTCACCTGCTGGACGAACGCGGAACTACAGCGGCACTCGCCGTCGAAGCATGCCAACTTGTTACACGGCGGAAACAGTAACGTTTAAATCATTAATTAATTAAGAAATTAATTCTTGCTAATTAAAATTCTGCTGACGAAAACCTAGTATCACCTTTTCTGTAACTTAGTACATTATACATCTTGGTAATTTAAAGTAGCGTGCATAAACCATGAGAGAAAATAATTCTCGAAGTTCTTGTGTGCAAGTTAAGGAAGGTAAATGGTTGTTAATTCATCCATGCTCAAATAACAAAATAATCAGAACATTTCTTAGACCAATATCAAATTCACGCTCGCGATAGTGATGCCATCTGTTGACGAACTTCTCAGCACTAAATAGCGTAAACATGCTAGACGTTCTTCAGTTCGCATGAAACAACAGTAAATGTCACTTAAATAGCGCTTTCTTAGCATTTAAAACATTAAAAGAAAATATTTGTGTTCTTCGTCAACACGCCCATTACATGTTTGTCCCCTCCCCCTCCTCCTCCCCCCATCACCACACACACACACACAAATAAAAAAACTATTTTTTTTTTTTCAAAGAAGAAAGTTCATAACAATTTTAAGAGTTCTTACACGTTCCTATTTTTCTTTTCGTGTTCATTGTTCAAATTACTTGATTGTTGTAGTGAATATTCAAACCTATAACAATAAGGCTCTTTCAACAATGAACAAGACAGAGAATTAAAACAATTGGCACGAATAGAAACCTTGAAATGGATCGTAACTTTTCTCTCTGATAGTTGGAACTCTCTAGGCTTGAATTTGTTGGAGCAGCATTGCCTTCATAAAACAGTAGAGACAAACAGGTAGGATTTAGCCATATTGTGCAAATTATCGGATTTAGCAAGTGGAGCAATCGACTGTTATCTATAAATCTTCGTGTACATCGATGAAGGTGGTATCTCCAACCAACAAAGCGAGAATTCCCCAACCTAACATGAAAGTTATTTGTTTCTTTACTACTAAATGGATAACAGGACTGTTCTAGAGTCAAAAGTTACAATTGATTTTTATTTTTTTTATTTTTGTACAGAATTGAATCCAGAAGAAGTCCGCTGTCTGGATCCTTGCAGTGTTCGAAACATTACTCTCCAAGATTTCATGGAATCCTTGAAGAGGATTCGAAGAAGTGTCTCGCCGTCAAGTTTGGCTTCGTATGAGAAGTGGAATCAGGATTACGGTGATGTGAGTTTATAAAAAGAAAAAGAAAAAAAAGCACAATATGTGATTTCGATTCAAAAGCAGACAATGAAGTGCGTAAGAGAACCTTTCCCAGTGATTTTTTTTTAGTCGTTAGTTCGCGAAAGAAACCACTGTTAATAATATCAGCTATTTGGAGAAAAAAAAAATGCAGTCTGTGTTTGTTGTGAAAGCAGATCTATTTATGTACTTGGAAGATTTCTTCTTAGACTAATATTGGTGGATTACATAGTTCAAACGGTATTAAAAAAAAAGGAAAGAGAATAAAATAATTAAAAAGCTTAAAAATAATAATATTAATAAAAAGAAAGAATAAGCTGCTTTATTTCATTCCATTGGTGATCTGCGTACAGTGTATAGCAGATTCACATAGTGAGATTTAATCTCTCTTGAAGAGAGACTAGTTTTGTTATGCAGAATGTTATTTTGTGATGTGTATGAATAAATATGCTTGACAAACGTGTTTTTCTGCCCTATTCAAGTTTTGAAAATAAAAAAAAAAATGCGATGTGGAAAAAAATAAAAAACATTTTCTCTTCGGAAAAAATTCATTTGAAGACAATCTTAATTAAGGGGGAGTTATTATTAATTAACTAGGAACAAGAGTTTTAGCTCTTCCCTCCCATAACCGTAATCTGAGAAATCATGCTTGTCTTTATATATAAGTTTTGGTTAACGGTTAAAGGCATTGAAATGTATGCTACTTAATTTGTTTATAAAGGTACGTACGCTTACGTGTTTTCGTTAACTTGCAATATAGGATTGAAAGAAAAGAATTCCAGATCATTATTTCATAAGAAATTAATCGATTCTAGTTTTGCACTGAAGTGGAAGCTGTATTTAAGCTCCAGTGATGTCTTCGCTTGCGTTGTTTTTTGTTTTTGTTTTTTTCAGGAAGAATGTGTTTTGAAAATATATATATGTTGTATATGCTGATGTGTACTTTTTTCTTTGCTGTGATCAATTGAACTGTAAATCTATAATTACTGATGAAACGTATAATAATGAGTGATTTGTATAATCTGTATTGTTCGTTTCCATTGCCTTAACAAACTTCATTTTGCTACTTTTGTACAAAAAAAAATAATGGCACATGATATTTCTGATTGTATGCGTATATATATATATATCTTTTCTCGTGTTTATTCAAAGGTAAAAAAGAAATATATTACAATTTAAAGAAAGAGTTTTACTTTCTAAGGGTACAAAGCCGTAACAATACATCGATTTATTCCGTGTTTTTTCAACTTGCTGCTGTGATTTCAAACATTTTTGACAAGCTGGTGCTTCATTATAACGGTTTAACGTGAAATACGTGCAGGTGATCCGTGCAAGAAATTCTTTTTCAAGATTATATTTAAGAAAAATCTAAACTGTTATAATTTGTAAAAATTGAGATGTACAGCAGAAGTTAGAGAACCATGTTCCTGTTATAGTCGGACAAAATTTCTGTCACCTTTTGAGAATATGTGGGCGGAAAATAGGACTTGAAAAGGTCTTAAAATTCTAAACTATCTTCATTTTTTGTAAGAACCATGGAGAAAGTTAAAAAGAAATTCTATAAATTAATCGAAAGCTTTTTTTTTTCCGAGGAGTAATACACAAAAAATACAATCCTTTGTTTGTCTTCACTGCTGTAGATGTTTTCCAATGTACTGTAACAAGGAATACGTAACACTAAACCAAAGATGGTGTATTATAAAGCATAGCAGTGATAATGTAATGAAATAGTTTCGTTAGTCCACAGTAAGGTCGAATTTGTGTACCGCTGATTGATATTCCGCATGATTATTCATTGTTGGGTCTAAATTTCGCAAAATTGTAAGATTTTTAGATTTCAATGAGACTCTGAAAGAATTTTGAAATTTGATAACGTTTACTTGTGTTTCCTAGTACATTATTTGTAGCAAACGATAATTTGGCCAATGACATCAGAAATGCTTGATGTTTTCATTCTAATAACTAAAACAAAAGGAACGAATTTGGTGGAAAATCATTTTGACCGATAATAATATTAGCATTTCAATGTAAGTAATTTTATACAAGTATCTTTTGTTTGCCATGTGGTCAATCACCTGCATTGTATTTTACGGTTTTTTTTTTTTTTTTTAAAAATTTAAAAAGTCCAAAGGGAACGTTTAGGAAAATTCTCCTTTCTTTTTTTTAAAAAAAAAAAAGCTAGCAGAATATTCCAATAATGAAATAAAACTTTTGTAGTTTTTTTTCTTTTAAGCTGCAGAATAAGATGAATACCTATTTCCCCTTCTTTTGAGATTATTGTGTTGAGAGTGCAGTTTGATATGTATTATGAGTGTACTGCTTAGGATATTGTTGTCTAACGATAATATTTCTTCTAGTGTGTTTTTAGATTGTATGTATATATAAAAAAAAAAGATGTTTGTTTTTGGTAGACGGTGTAAAATAATTGTTCCTGAGTTTATATTTTAATCAAAAACAAATTCATCTTATTCTACGACTGTGAGCAATGTTGTTTGTACAGTATTTACTTTGACTTACTTCGTTAAAAAAAGAATCGATTTTTTTGTAAATTGATGGTGAGTTAATTTTTTTAAACTAAAATAAAAGTCGCAAGAACTCCCGCAATTACTTTGTTCTTTTTTTTTTTTCTTTTTTTTCTCCTCCATATATTAATGTGTCGCGTACAACAGGAAATGTGTTGTTCTCAAAAAGAAAGAACGAAAATTCTGTTTACGCGCCCTCAACCTTTGCGCGCGCACACACACACACACAAATCAGGGATTGCTAAACAAATCGTGGTTTGATAAGTAAATAAAATGCAATAACAACACAATCCTTTTTAAACCTTCATTTTAAACCCACATGTTATATTGCATAAACATTTAATACATACCCCTCCCAAATATAACCAAACATACAGCTTTTCCACCTAGGTCTTTTGTTTCAATCTCTCATAACAATATTCCATTTGTCAATACACTGGGGCAATATTGTACCTAACTTGTTTCTGCTCAGAACCGTCATATCTTATTTCACCATTATAGAGCACGGACAAAGACCAACTCGCTGGACGGCTACATTTATCCATTTGACCCTCCCTTTCTTACCTGATGAAACCAATATATAAGTTGGCGAAACTAATAATGGTTATTATCGCCATATTGTTGTGCGATTCACTGGCAGCGAGGAAAAAGTGTCCAAGTTGAAGGTAAGTTGAAAAGCTGGTCCACACACGTGCTCCGCAGCAACCAACTTCAAAAGCAAGATCGTCTGCTGGCTTACTGAATCATGCTGGTGTAGTAGCAATATTTATTTCTTGCGAGTGTACGCTACTTTGGGCTAGTATATATAAATAATACTGACTATGGCTATATTGGACATATCACTACAGAAACGAGATTATCACTGGTCCTGAAATTTCTTCATTTAACTTAATATGCATGTGTAAAGAAAGTATTTTGAATTTCTGGACCGAAGGTTGACATAGGCCTATTTGTGGTATAATTCTGTAAAATTCCCTGACGTTGAAAAGAAATTTTAAACATGACACGACCACAAGCTTGGCTAATAAAAAAAACACTTCATTGGAACATGAACCCAAGCAGACAGGGTAAGCAAAACGAGTAGGTTCGGCATGAGGTCACCACCGGGTGACGCTGCAATTATCTGGTAATAAAGGCGCTTATTCATTTCCAGAGCACAAGTAAAACACACACACATACATCTGTTAACATTTTATAACAATATGGCCATTGTTTGCTTGCTTTGACTTTCTAGGCAAAGAAGATTGAAGAAGTGAGAAAACAAAACTTACGTAAATGAAAAGACAACATTTTTTAATCTCTATGTATAATAAGTAAAATAATTAAATAAGTACTACATTTCCGACGCACAAATTAAAAACTGATTTTCCATAAGAATTCAGTTTATTTTTTTACGGCCTGCAGGCATCTTAGGCCTAAATAAATAAGGTGGGAGAGAATGTTGGATGGTAGTCATCGCCCAGGGCCTAATTTGTAGGTACTATTCCGGGATTTGCGTGGCATGACTGAGGGAAATTTTGGTAAACCTCCGTCAGGGTGGGAGGCCGATTTCCTATAAGGGATTGTAGTTTTTTTTTTTTTTTTTTTGTCTGGAATATCAGAGTAGTTAACACCCTTCTTTTTCGAGTAGTGCGAACCGAAAAAATTCATCCTTTCTTCCGCACATCACACTCTGGCCCCACTTTTTTTCTTTCGTAGGCGTCGACACACACACAGTTATGGAATATTCTTTTCGCACACTGTGCATACCTGTAGCAAAACCACTCTTAAAAACTCACCAGCTATGTTTATGATTTCATCTATTCCTGTGGTTTTATATGCTCTGCACAATTTATTAAAGTACTTGTAAGTGTAACACTATGTTTTTTGCTGCACTTGTAAGCGATTTCCCTTTTTCGTGTTTCATAACACGAGAGGGAGATGGATGGGTGCTCCTCCTTTTGAAATCAGCTGCATTAGCGCGCGGATTAGGTGTGTGTGACTGAAATACGGCCGAATCTATTATTTTTTTTTAAAAAATGATAAATAATGCGTTCATGTATAAAAAAAAACAGGAAAAATGTCAGTATCTTTACTTGAAATTATTAGTTTTAGAATGCACTATGTTGCGGTAGGATACTGGCGCGATGAGGTCGATAGCCAGTCAACCCACGTGGATTTGTTTACTTCGAACTAAGGCTGGAAGGACTTCAGGTGTGTTTTAACCAGGAATGAGGAGTTTATATTAAGTATGGGACTACATGATATATCCATGTATGGTTCAAAGCTCCCCCTCCTTCCCAATGGAGTTCACCTGTTACGTTATTTTACAGATTAAGGAATACAATTTGGTGCAGAAAACCTTAATTTTGTAATGAAAATGTTCAACGTGAAATAGTTTTCCCTCTGAACCTTTGTTGGTGTGACCTGGCTGGATCTGTTAATTATGGCGTATCAAATGGGCCACGAATGCTTCAGCTTCTAGAGTGCAACGTTTGGAGTTTGTCCTTCCGGTTTCTCTTTATTTCTGAAAAATTAAATGTCCCTTTTTAAATAATATTGAAGATTAGAAAATAAAATATTGCATTTATAACTGACACCTTAGAGTTTAAAGAGCCAGGGCAACTATTACAGCGTTTAGAACATCTATACACTAACACCTTCGAATTCTTGTTTGGTTTCGTAAGCAGGAAAACATAATTAGCTTAATTTTAGACAACCAGACGTTCTTTGCAGGGCAAGAAAAGCACAAAGACCACAAATATTTTCGCATTTCGATGCGAATGCTTCCACAGTTGGAGAATCCTGGTGAGAGAATATGGGTAAACGGAGTTGTGTTGAGCAGTTGACATAACCTTGTCTAAAGTGTCAATTCTTGCAAGTAGAAATGGCGGCAGTCGAAGCAATGCATCCGGCACAAAATAAACGACATAGAAATGTCTTTACTGTATCACATGACACGGAAACACGCAGTTGTAGCTGTTGCAGGCAGGGTTACCACCTGTCCCGTATGTTACGTAAAAATTAAATATCCCGTGTCATTACTAGAAGATTCGCGCACACAGTTTCAACATATTAATTATTCATTTTCCGCCCGCCAGCCGAGAAAAAGAATTATGGAGGTTTTAAATTGTGCGGGTAGTCCTATAGTAGTACAGGACCTAACGAGTTACTTCCATTTTAAGTTATTTCAGGTTTGTCCCCCCCCCCCCCCCCCGAACATCCCGTAATATATTCGTAAAAAAAAAGTGACAACCCTAATTATACGTAGGGGAAGAACATGATGTGAAATAAATAAAAGGCTGAACAAAATGTACGTTCGTACCTATACCCACAGGGTGTACGTATATTAAGAACATACAGGGTGCGGCAGCGTTCATAGCGTAATTTGACTTGCGCAGTACAATGACGTACTGCATGAATGCGCGCCAGCTCGTGCCGCATTCGTGTACTAATGAGCTGCCATTTCGAGTGTGACAGTGAAATGGATCGGTGGAGTGCACAGCATCGTGCCTTTGCTGTTGAAAGTTATTTCAAGAATAACGACTCTGTTATTGCTACCCAGCGTCTATTTCGGCAACATTTCAACGTGGGACGTCATGGGAAAGTTCCAGATGGACGGACCATTGTTAGGTGGGTAAGTGCATTTCGAACAATAGGTTCTGTTTGCAATGGCAAACCGGGAAGAAGTAAAAGAACTGTGCGGACACCAGAAGCCGTGGAAAATATTCGTGCTGCAATATTGCGCACCCCAAAAAGATCTGCTCGTCGTCATTCGCAAACTGCAAATGTCCGATCGCTCATTCAGGAGAATATTGCACGAAGATCTCCATTTTCACCCATATAAGTAACTACAGATTGTTCAGGAAATTAGGCCTCGCGATTGGGTTGCACGAGAAACATTCTGCTTAACCATGCGTGATCTCCTTCGCCAAAATCCACAAATGTTGCACACCATCCTGATGTCAGATGAAGCGCATTTCGAGTTATGGGGTTCAGTGAATAAACAGAATATGCGTTATTGGAGTGATGGAAACCCGCATGAACTGCACATCAAGTCCTTGCACAGTTCTCGTGTCACAGTGTGGTGTGGAGTTGCTTCCTTTGGGATTATTGGCCCTTACTTCTTTGAGGACGACCGCGGTGTGGCTGTAACTGTCACCAGTGAACGCTACCTAAAGATGCTGCAAGACTTCGTTCTTCCCCAATTAGGTATGGTCGATGTGGATGTGGAACAATTATGGTTTCAACAAGACGGAGCGACCTCGCATACAGCCAGAATTTGCATGGATTTCTTGCGACAGACATTTCCAGGTAGAGTAATTTCCCGTTTTGGTGACATTTCCTGGCCGCCTCGCTCACCTGATCTTTCATGTGCAGACTTTTTCCTTTGGGGCCACCTGAAGCAAGAAGTTTTCCGAACACGTTGTGCCACCATTCCTGAGTTGAAGGATCGCATCAGAACTGCCGTCGGCAATGTCCCAGGGAATACGTTACGCTGAGTTATGGCAAGCTTCCAACGCCGCCTAGATGAATGTGTTGTGCAGAGGGGGCATCATTTGACAGGCGTCATATTCAAAAAGTAGTCCACGCAATGGACAATGACTTACACATTAGTAAATGGCATACCTTTAACTATTAATTGACATAAGAGGTAATCAATAAATTACAGTTACTGCCTTATGGTGTGTTTTTAATATCCTACTATGAACGCTGCAGCACCCTGTATTTCTTCGGGTCTCGAAATCATCATCAATCCGTTACAGTCTACTTTGCAACTTACTTTGTTTTCGCTTCAAGTCATCATAAAAGCGTTCTGATTATCATCAAATACGGAGGAGTTGTATGAACAAACAAAATTAGGGAGATGGACTTTGTGTAATTTTCCGAAATAATGCTATGGAAACACTTGTCATTTGTTCAGACTAGGCTCGTATCAATAAACTCGGAGGTATGAAATTTACAATTGAGGTAAAGTAAATTTTATAATTATTACATCTTAATGGATATTTTCACTGTAGTTTTTAATTTTTGAGCCGCATTTGCCCTTTCTTTCAATAATTTCTTTTGGTAACCCTATACCTCAGTGTGGTTCCGGAACTTACTTTCTGATCACGGTGCCCTTAGTATATCAGCGTGTCTACCACTCGGAAAAACCTGGAATACTCAGGGAATTGTATAAATCCAGAATACCCAGGGAAATCTATAATTGACGAGAGAAACTCAGGAAAATATGAGGTGGACCTGTCCATGTTTGGTAAGAACACTGCCATGGCAAGGCGGAGATCGTGGGTTCGATTCCCACTGTTGACTGGATTTTATCAATGTGTTAAAAACCTCTATTTTAAAGAAATTTTCCCTCTCTTTTTTTTCTTTCACCTGTGAAATAATAATAATGTAGGCCTATAAGATGCTTGGAATGGGTGGTAGTGGGATTTTAAAAAAATGTTGTGGCGTATTATTTACATGTTCCACTATACTAAGAACATGAGTCGCCGTGGCTCAGACGGTAACGCGTCTGACTACGAACCGGGTTCGAATCCCGGCCAGGACACTGGAGGCTTTTCTCTCAGTGTTCCCATGCCTCCTATCAAATTGAGTACCAGAGTGTCCTTGGTATTCCTGGGCGCCTTGGGAAGGTAAAGGCGGTCGAGCGTGGGACTGACAATCCCACCTCACTTCGTACCGTAGTTCAAGAAAATGTGGAGCGCTACCTCCACATCCCCTATGCACCGTTCATGGCGCGTGCAAGGGATAGCTTTACCTTTTTTTACTAATATAAGAACTCAGGGAATTTCAAGTCACAAAATTATTGACACCATGTATATGAAAATTTATTTCCACGGGGCCTTGGGTCAGAAAACAAATTTAATTTATGCTAATGTGATTAGATTAGCTAAAGCACAAATAGATGATAAACAGAATTCTATTCAAGTTACAAATTAGTTTCATTTTAATTTTAAAGTAATTGATTACAACACATTTCTGCTTCTTCAAAAAATATTCTTGGAATCAAACTGAACAACGCCACACTCATTTTCAGTTCCACGCTGATTTTCGCCGCACTGAACTTGACTTTCACTACAGCGATCACAGAAAACTACAGCGTCCCTTGAAACACTATTACTATAAATGAACATGGATAATGTATCTAAATGTTTTATCATCAGTTTTCTTCAAGCTTATCTTCGTTCTATACTCTTTTACTGGTTCTCGTAGTTGCAGAAAAAGGTATTCCTAGAACATTGTTCCTATGGCCTGAGCCTGTCACTTGTAGTCTCTCAGATGTCACGGCTTAGGCATAGATGAATCTCTAGCCCATAAATATGTTAAATTTAAAAAAATGTTTCCGTAATACCTTTTTCCGTGACTGTACCTTGTAACTAATTTCGTACTTTTTTCGTGGCATCTAAGTTTTCGAACATGAAGTACACAAAGTAGCAATATTAAGTCTGGAGTGTATACAACATTCAGTAGTAAAATTTCCTCTCGACATAGAAATTACGCCGGTCACTTCTTTGTGGTATTTTCCTCAATCGGCTTGCTGAATAAAGTATAAATAGAATCCAGAACGCTGATGTGTAGCTCACAGAGAACAAGTCTTTCACAACTTCAGAGACTTATTTCCTGCACATCGACATAGTTACTCTCACGTAAAGAACACCACATAGCTAATTAGGACTTCAACGAAACATTCTTAACCATGTTTAATAATGCATATCAACTTTATTTGCGTACTATTTACAAGTAAGGATGCAGGGGATGAAAAAGAAATATTCACTTATTCAACGGAGATTACAATTCCCTGGTGTACATATTTATTTCTGAACCTGATTTTTCCTTCTTTGCTATTCCGTAGACTGCTGTCAATAACGAATGGTAAGCTCACCGTGTTATTTTTCTTATATCCTGGTATGCTTTGCTTCCACAATCACTTAGACTAGGTGAAAGAATTTTCTGCTCACACAGACACATTTCTGCACAGTATTAGGCAGACTTTCCTGCCATCTGGAATGGACGGTCATTTCTTTTACGTCTCTTGGAGAGAAAGAAGTACTTTACATATAAACTCCTCTGCACTCGGGAACTACTAAAAAAAAAAGGTAAAGCTATCCCCCTGTGCGATACGCACGCGCCGTGAACGGCGCATGGGGGATGTGGAGGTAGCGCTCCACATTTTCTTGACCGGTACGAAGTGAGGTGGGGTGGTCAGTCCCACGCTCGACCGCCTTTACGCGCCCAGGAATACCAAGGAGACACTGGTACTCCATTTGATAGGAGGCTGAGTGCACCTCAGAGCGCCAGGCATGAGAACACTGAGAGAAAAGTCTCCAGTGTCCTGGCCGGGATTTGAACCTGTGCCGCCCGATCCGTAGTCATACGCGCTACCGTCTGAGTCACGGGGAAAATGCTTAGTTCCCGCTGAAGAAAATTTGTTGCCAACCATTATTTCCAAATGGTGTTGCAAAACAACACCGACAAAACCATCTCACGAGACAGGGACGTATCCGGACACCCCAGAAATTTCCTACCTCTGTCTTTATCCAATTTATTGCCAATCAAAAATTTGCCGACCAGAGCGGAAAGTTCCTCCTTTCAAACCAAAAGCTCTTTTCTCTTAAAATTACAAACAAGTCCGGTTCAAAAGGGGAACATGAATGTTTCACAATATTCGTGCATACTAAACCTTTTCGATCGAAAGATAAATTTTAGCTTCTCGAATAATTGACCATACCATTTGAAGAAGCGAAACATTCCAATTTTTACTGTAACGCCGAATGTCTATACAGTCCAAAGGTGCATGCGCCTTCCAGTACTATAGAAACATGAATCATTACGACATACTTATAAGCACCACTGCGCCAGTACTTAAAACAAATTACTGTGTCAGCAAGATGTTTTTTCTTGATGTTCTCCATAGCTGTTAGGATGGAATATTTTTCCCTTCTTCGAATCACACGTTCAATTAAATTCTGTAATTCGCAAGCCCTTGTTTATAGCAATCTTTTCAAAATTTTAGTAGGAACTTGAAGTAGAAAACATATTAACATAAATGTCTCAAGCTTTTCAGTGATACTAGAAAAAAATGCTACATGAGCTTAAAGATCGTGTATCTGTAACGTCATAAAATAATAATAAAAATATATCTCCTCTCCCCTCCTTGCTGCAGTTTATTTCATTGCGATACCTTAAGTTTTTGAAGCTTCGAATACTTCTATGTAAGATAAAATGAATTTTATGGGCGGTAACAGCACTATGGCTTACGCCCGTCCCGATATGTAGGAATACAGAGGGGAAGAGAGAAAGTACACAAAGAAGACATAAAAACTGCAGGAATAAAGAGGACACATGAAGCAAAACGGAATCAAGATGTCACAGAAGTACGGAGTGTACCCTTGGCCATTTCGAATGCTGGCGACAGTCGCGGTTTATTGCTTTTTAGAGCCGACTGCTAGTTGAGAAAGGTTTCTGAAAACATATATGGATTGCATTTCACTCTGTGCAAACAAACAACGAAGCCTCTGCTCGAGGGTTAAGGATAGCGACACATCTATTGTAAACTGATTTTACAACGAAGTTTTGAGATTAAATGTTTTCTTGCCACCTTCACAAGTTCACATCAGTTTTTACTTCATCTCTGCTGAGTGCGGTTGGTCAAGAAGTTGTATGATATTCTGTGCTTTGTGGACTGAATCTGAGTGTGTGTTTGCTTTTCAAACATGTCAGAAAAAAAAGAAAGTATACTCAAGGGACATTAACATACTTTTTCGCAAAGAAAACAAACGTGCAGAACGAAATCTCCAGCCCTCCTAGTGATGTGATTTCCAGTGATGTAACTTCAAGTGACGTAATTTCTAGAGATAGTATCTCTGTTTACGGAGAAAATAGTACTGTTAAAAAGAGACAATTATCTCTTTATCGGTGCCATCAGTATCAAGTAACGCACCTACAATGGAAGATGAACAAGAAGAAGACGGCGACCATGACTTCGGCATCATAGCTACCAGTCAGGAACGTCTTAAAACACCTTTGAACAGGGGATTTGTCAGTAGAGTGCTAAATGCGGCACCGCACGAGCAGAATTTAGTTTTTCCTTCGCGGCAATACGGTAAGAGGAGGCTGAAATTTCGGCGCAGTTGTTCGATAGGTGGAATTGGCTAGTCTATTCTAAATCACTTGACGGTGCATTTTGTGTGTTTTTTGCAAAAGATGAAATTGGGAAAGGGTCTCATCCGAGTGTTGGGTCACTCATGGGAAAGCCATTCAGTAGATGGGTGGTCGTAGTGGAAAGATTTCAAGAACACAGTACATCTAATTTCCACAAATTATGTGCCGTAAAAGGGGAACCATTTCTTTCTTCTGTAAAGGGGTCACTTGATGTTGCTAGTCAGTTAACTTTGAAGCGAAAAACTGAGGTCTTAGAAAATCGAACAGCCCTGAAATCAATTATAGACACAGTTATATTTTGTGGAAGGAATGCAATCTCTTTAAGAGGTAGTGATGAAAGTTGCTCTCTCGACGAAACTTTAAACGAGCAGGGGGAACGAGATGGAAAATTTCGTACTCTTCTCAGTTTCGAGTTCAGGCAGGAGATGAAGCATTGCAAAAACATCTGAAAACCTAAAAAAAATAAAAATATATACCAGTTCGCTAATAGTAAATGAAATCATTGACGTCATTGGGAAAATTATAAAACAAAAAAATTGTTAACGAAGTAAATAACATTGTATCTTAGCTGATGAAACACTTGACATTTCTTGTACTGAGCAGTTTTCACTTTGTGCCAGGCATGTTTCATCTTCTAATGAAATAAAGGAAGATTTCCTTTTGTTCGTTCCCGTAGAAGATTTGACTGACAGTGGTTTGGCGAAAGTTCTTATAAAAGAATGCACGAAACTGTGCCTTGACATGTCCAAATTAATTGGGCAAGGGTATGATGGTGCTGGAGCAATGAGTGGGAGGCTGCATGGAGTGCAAGCTTATGTGAAAGAAATATTTCCGAAAACCATTTTTGTTCACTGCTAGCCACAAATTGAACCTTGCACTTTCATCTGCTCTGAAATTATCCGTTGTTCGAAATTGTCTCCACATTGTGAAGGAAGTTAGCAATCTTTTCCGAAACCACACATTTTGCGGAAACAATGTAAAAAATCATATCAAAGAAATAATGCCGGATTGCAAGAAAACGCGCCTTCTCGGTATTTGTGACACGAGATTTACAGAGCGCCACAATGCAATTATAATCTTTGAGTTGTTCGAACCAATTGTTGCTAGCTTAACGGGAATATCTTTGTTCGAAAAAGCAATATCCCACGTGGCCGAATTGCTCCTTGCAGGAATGAGTAAGGCTTCGTTTATTTTGTCGCTGTTGGTGTATGAGAAACTTCTCAGTTTTACTCTTTCGCTCTCCAAGTATCTTCAGTCGCCAAAGCATGTTTGGGGGCAGCGTTAAACCACGCAAAACTGGTTATAAACCAGTTGAGTGAATTACGTGACAACAGAGCAAATTAAGAATTTGTGTGACTTTTTCGGAAAGGCCAAAACCTTCTGTCATCACTCTTTGGGGAAGAATTAATGTCAATGCCAAGAACAGGGGCCAAGGAAAATTATTCTGCTTGAAATGCGGAAGAATGTTTCAGACGATCGCTCTTTATTCGGTGTTTGGATGCTCTTGTAGAAAATTTGCAAAGTCGATTTGAAGGTTCCACAGAAGATGCATTAACTTTTCTTGAAGCTGTTCTCCCCGTGCACTTGTCACCGATCAAGTTAGGTCAGCTGAAGAATGCTATGGGGTATTTAGAGAATACCAGTGAATGTGAACCTTATGGGGTGCGAAAAGTGGAAAATGCAAGACAGTGACATTCCATCGAACGTTGAGGCGGCATTAAAATGCTGTGACAAGAACTTTTTTCCACACATCCATCGTCTCCTAAAGGTATTAGCTACTCTTCCTGTGACAACCGCTACAGTCGAGCGATCATTTTCTTCGATGAAGAGCGTTAAAAACTATTTACGCAAACAGCATGGGTAACGAGAGACTTAGTGGCGTAGTGTTGATGTCAGCTCACAGAGACAGTCACGTTAATGCAGATGATGTGCTGGAAGTAATGAGGCTGAGAGCAAGGAAGTTGAAATTAGTGTTGTAAATGCTCATACAAAATTACCAGTGAAGATTGATGTAAGTACCTATACAGTATGTTGTTAATCTTATATGTACACTTTTAACCAGTGTTAGATTTGCTGGGATTTTTCCTGCTGCATGAGGATTTCATCCCCGGTTGCTGATTTTGAATATCATGTAAATAAAGAAAAAAATATTTGTATCTTTACCCAAACAGATAGTAGATACATGTAGGCAACCCCTAGTTTTAGGATCTCCATAATTTACAACAAATCAAACACCGCCTTTAACTTTAGATTGGATTATTGAATTTAATTTTATTTATGGCTTTCAGGCATCTAAGTCTCGGCCGGGATAAGGGAGGGGAAAGGATGAGGGAATGTGTCGTCCAGGGCGTAAGTTGAAGGTATCATCCTGGCATTTCCTTGGTGTGACTGAGGAAAAACCTCAGTTAGTACGGACGGCCGCTGGGATTAAACCAACGATCTTCCGAATGCTAAGACAACGCTCTCTACCTACCACTGAGCCACGGCCGCTCGATGAGAATGGAGCACTGTTTTAGATAATATATAACTTAATTAACTTTTTTTTTAGTTCCAACAAAAGCACAATATACTTCACAATACTAATGAATTTTAAGTTCGTGCTCCACTCTAGAGTGAAACCTTCTACTTTTTTTTCTCATATGAAAGCAAGTAGCGCATAACTCTTTTAAGTAGCCTTTTTCTTTACTTTAGCCAATAACTTATATCAAATAATTTCCTTTGATGTTCGAAAGTGACTAAAAATGTATTCTTTGAATTTCGTTATTGCTATTGTTCAAGCTAGAATATGAAGCACCAAAGTACTAAACCGTATTTTGAGTATTCAACATAGTTCCTTTTCAGATGCGTGTAAACTGGACTGAGCCAAAGTTGCCTAAAAATTAAATTCAAATTCTAGAAGCGTCTAAATATTCAAATACGCTCGGGGGATTCTTGCGAAACAATCAGCTCACTTAAAGTCATACTTCTCAAAGAATATAAGTTCATAAGCACTTCAGTCACTTATGTCTTGACTCGTATTGATAAGTGTCTTTGATATTTAGACACCCCTCGAAAAAAAATGCTAAATACGCCCCGATTCAGCCCCTATCACGAGATTCCTAACATAAAAATAATTAAAATAGACTATCGAGGGGGCACAATTGCTTCGTTTCGGCGTTATAGGCTGCCGAAAGTGTGAAAATGGATTCTAGAGCTTGATATTTCTAATAACATTAACTGTGGAACTGAGGTGCACGATACCTTCAAAGACTTGAGATCTACTCGATTCAAAACTGTGCAGTGAGGGCGCAAGGGATTCCCTAAACTGCCGCCTCAGTTCTACTGCTATTGGTATTGGAAATATCAAGCTCTCAAGTTCATTTTCCCACACTTTCGGTAGCTCGTAGCGCCGAAAAGAAGCATTTGTGCACCCTCCATGGTCTATGTTTTTTTCCTTATTTTCATGTCAGGAATCTCGTGAGGTGTTTTTGTTGGTGTTATTTTGCAACACCCTGTATTTATAATTTCACTGCCGACGTGTTTTGGTGTACTTACATTACACGAAGGACATAGGTGTGATAATAGAGGAAGTACAAACTCTAAAAGTGGTGGTGGCTACAGCAGAATGGAAAAGAGAAAAACATACGCACTTATCACTTTTATACTTTATGTTCATACTTGTATTATTCAGTTCCGAGTTCTGCAGACCTGTGAGAGGGGTCTAGGCTACCAAACAGGGTGAAGTGTGAAGCGCACAAGGAGCGAGAGGACCGAATAGTGTTGCCAGCATTGTTTATTTTTGTCGAGAGTTATTTCTTGTTGGTAGAAATCTTTGGCTAGACATTTCTCATAATTCCTTATAAAATACCTGTCTCTTCGTGCATGTGTACAGGTAAGCAACCTTGTGCAAATTCCCATTATTCTCCATATCAAAGCTTTGATTTTATAAACTCAAGATAAAATAAAATAAAAGTTGAGGAAAGCAAATACGTTTTATTTAAAAAACTAAAAACGTGTAACGGTTTCGCCAACTAACTAACAACTTGGCTTCATCAGACACACTAAATCACATAAACAACACAATTTCTAGTGAGACAGCCATCTGGTTCCTGATTGGCCCCTTGCCAGCCAATCCCGTACCGACTACACAACCTGAATTTTTAATTAATAAATCACTGATTCCTTCTCACTCCCTGCTCCTACTACATCTAAGCATACAATCTGAAAATAAGCCTTGTCCTGTAGAAAATATTTTAAAATTGATATAAGAAAATTAAGTAAAAAATCTACGTCTTACACACACAGAAAAACAATTTATATTTTAAGACTCCTTAACAACTTATCCCACTGTTCATCAATTTTAAGTTCTGAGTTCCAGTTCATCGCTTTTTCACCTTCCACTTCTATAAATCTTGCTGCTTTCCATTTTCTGACAGTCCTTCTATCTTCTTGTCCCAACACTTCACTCCAATCCACTAAATGTTCCGTGTCTCTCATATGTTTGTAAATAGTATTTCTGTCCCTCTCCAACTAACATCGTCTTTATATTGTTTTATCCGCTCTCTTAACCTCTTTCCCGTTTCCCCCACATTGCACATTTCACAATCACTGCACTGGATTCTATAAATCACTCCTTTTTTCTTCATCCTTCCCTTCTCTCTTATCACTTCCAGTAGCCTCTTGCTTCCTTTTTTGTACGTTAAAATACCACCCATCTTCTTCAGCATTCTCTTTATCACTTCTGTTTCCTCTCCTTTACTCTTTATTCCCCACCACAGTTCTCCATTTCCCTTTTGTTCCGCTCTTTCTTCTCTTCCTTGTCTCTTGGTCTCTCCTTTCCTTCTGTACTTCAACATCCTCTTAGCATACCCATTTCTCCTTAACTGGTCATGAAAAACTTCTATGCCTTCCTCTGCTTTTTCTCTTTCACTGTTGACCAGTCTAATTCTTTCTTCCATGTTGCTTATGAAGTTTCTCTTATGCTTATGAAGTTTCGAGTAATCCACATCACTCCTACCATGGCAATCGTTTCCGGACGCACAACTTTTTTGGTACCATTCCGTGTATATCTTTCCTTCCTTCTTCCTTATCCTAATATCTAAAAATACTATGGTATTATTCTTTTCCACTTCCAACTCCAATTCTATGCCTTTCTCTTGATCTTCAATTTCTTTTACAAATTTCTCCAACTGCCTTTGTGTGCCCTTCCATATCCCCAAGCAATCGTAAACTTATCTACTAACAAACACTAACTTGTCACCTCCTTTTAACCGCACCCTCTTCTCCCATTCATTCATAACAATCTCCGCCAGAACTGGACTCAACCTTAACACTATGCTCAGCCCCCTCCTTAATTCTGACCGAACTGATCACTTATGACACAATAAGTATTCTTCCACATAGCTCTTAGAGCCCACTATTAAAACAATTTCTACAGGGCAATGGTTATTTTGGGATTTCATGCTTAGATGTAGTCGGAACGGGATGAGAGGGTATCAGTGATTGTTGTTAATTAAAAATTCACTTTGTATAGTCGGTACAGGATTGGCTGGCAAGGGGCCAATCACGAACCAGATTGGCTGTCTTACTAGAAATTGTGTTGTTTATGTGATTTAGTGTGTCTGATGAAGCCAAGTTGTTAGTTGGCGAAACCGTTACACGTTGTTAGCTTTTAAATAAAACGTATTTGCTTTGCTCAGCTATTTTATTTCATCCCATTATTCGTTTCTAACCTCCTCACCAGTATATTCGCATTGTACACATTATAGTTTTAAAATAACCTTGAACTTAAACTAGCATTGTTCATTATCAAGCAAAGATTATTTCATTTTATATACCACTACGATTTAGTTATCAAAAGTAATTTATTTTTATATTTTTACGGACTCTGGACCAAAGTTAAAGGCCGCTTTAGACGGTACAATTTCTCGTACGATCTCTCGTATGAAAGAATGTATACAATCCATAGTACGAGATTTTTCATACGATAAATCATACAATATTGTATAGTGCTTTACACGGTACAATTTTGGATACGAGGGGATAATGATGAAACTGCTGGAGTTTATAGTTGTGACATCTCAGGATTTTAGGGTAACTATGCCACAGATATTTGTGAAAGTATAGCCCATTTAAAAACAGAAAATAATTAACATATTGATAACAATTAATCTTGACGCAACAGAAATTCAGTTAATTGTAATGTCAAATTCTTCTACCAAGAGAATCTAACTTCTACTAGGTTTCAGTGGTAACGAAAGTGTCGTAGTTTTACTTCTGTACTTCGATAAAGATATTTCAATGCGGACACACAAAAAACGTTGAAAAATTTGCCGTCTTCGGTGATAAGTTCGGAGTCATATGTGTTTTGTTTTTACAATATTCCTGGGTTAACAAGATATGTGACATTACACAGCACTTCAAAAGTATATAAGTCGCGAAATATTAACTATTATTTATACATATGGGGGCAATTAGTAACACTGCGGTTTAACTACTTCTATCACAGAGCACTGGAAATGCCTGAAAATGCTACGTTTTACGTTCCTATAAGCATGAAATACTTGCAATATACAAAAATGAGGAGTAATGTAGATTTTATATGATTTATAGGCTCATTTCACACAAGGTATATAGGTGTGAATAGGGTGGATCAGCTGTCTTAACCCTTGAATAAAAATTAGTTCGTTCGATTAATTACCTAGCTCATGTATTGACTTGCATAGCTCTGGGTTGACGTCGACACTCTACTTACATTATGTCTACTTCTGTAATTACTATTCAATGTATTTCATTATTTCGGATGCACAGCGTATATGTTTATCAAAATCATTGGGGAGGAACATGATTGCAAAGATACCGGTATCGTCTACATTATTTCCCTTCATACTTATCGTGACTGCAGCAGATTCGGTACTCTACGCACAAGAAAAACAATGAAAATCACCTTAACTGCATTGCACAATATATAGGAAAAACAGTAGCTATTAGATCACATCAGAACTTTGTATTTATATTTTTAAACATATTTCTCACGTATTTAGTACCTTTTATGGTTATAAGAATGCAAAACGTAGCATTTTAAGGTATTGCCACTCCACTATAGCAGAAGTAGCCGTACTGCAGTATCACCGACCTTTTTACACTTCCCTTAAAAACATTGTTTTATATCTTTATACCTGTAATAGTTTATTATGCCATTATGTATGTTAATTTCTGCATCAAGTAATAACATTAATATGTTATCTTTGTGTCGTAATCCATAACCAAACAGCCGAATAGGAAAGCACGCTATATTGCCAGTAGGGGCGCTGTCATAGATTGTACGAAAAATCCGCTGAAAAATTGGACCGTTTCTATTTAGAGAACACATCGGAGATAGTATGAAAAATCGTACGATCTGCGCTTTACACGATCAAAGAATGTAACCGATGGGATTGCACACGAGGGATCGTACGAGAAATTGGATCGTCTAAAGTGGCCTTAAGCATAGTACCTACGCTGTAAAACATGTTCCTTATCATTTAGAAAAATGTACTTATTTATCTGTAGATCGAAAAAAATAGAAATGAGATACTCGTATGAATATTCTCATTTAATTTAAAATAAGAACAGCTCAAAATGGAAATAATCTCATTGGTCTTATTTCCAAACAGGCGTGTGCTTATTTTAAATTAATAGGATTGTTGATATCTCATATCCAAGGGGTTTTTTTTCCCACAATAAGTATTATACCATTTATACAACCATGATTTATACTTCGTGCAAACAAACAAAACATGGGATCTATTACCCGGCTAAGTAAAGTTGCCTAAGCAAGATGATAAAATCAACTGAATTCGACCTCCAGCTAACATGACTCATCTTAAAGTAAGGTTCTTAATATCGTCCTCTAGTTGCTTCAATATGAAACCTTTCGGAGCGGCTTTCGCTCCATCTTCCGGGCATCGTAGAGATGTAATTTTAGTGTGTCTCTAGGCTTTGCGAGATTAGACTCTGTGTATTATGAAGTTTAAGTATCTATGTGGAAAGATGCGTATTATTTATTAAACGAAACACTTAAGTCCAAGTGTAAAACTCACTATTTTAAAATTTCTCCGCTGTCCCTGTTGCTAGACGCCAAAGATTTTTTTTTTTTTTTTTTTTTTTAAGTAGTAGTTTGAGTTGCTGGGGCCATATTGGAACAATTGGAGTCTAATATCTGCCACATGTAGGCAAAATGAATTTAGGCAATATTTAAAACGAATTCCAGTTCGGGTTTAAGAATTATGAAGGCTAAGAAGAGTAAAAATTATTGTATGTACAGGTAAGCACAGATGTGTTAAAATTCGAAATGGGGTAATCTAGAATGAACAAGTGGAATCCTAAGAATAGTGTATCTCAGTAAATTAGCTGGTCGTAGTATTTACACTATTTCACATACAATCTAATCTCTCAAAAAGCTATACGTACACTTAAATTATATCTTAATGACGGCCTGAAGACTGAGCGAGCTGATCCGAAAGGCCTAGCTATTTCATATCGAAGCACCTACTTAAAAGGACAATATAAAAAACTAAGTTCAGGTGAGTCTTAATAAGTCGTAAATTAAAATGGCTTTATTTGAATTCGAATACTTGACAAAACATATATTGAAGGTAATTTCAAAACTTAGTTAAAGCACATAACCTCATTAGCCGAATCAGAAAAAAAAAAAAAAAAAAAAAAAAACAAGTTTCAACTCGGGTACCCTCGTATTCACAAAAAGCCTGAGAGCTTCTTACAAACAAATATTTACTTTAAGTGCCTCATTCTGTGACCTTAATTTTACCAATTCAGAAAAAAGGTTCTTCCTCTTAAATGTTTACAAAGTAGACACTAATAAAGTGAAAATTTAAGTTAAAGAACATTAACTTCAAAAAATTCCAAGTTTCTGCTTGCATTTCAGGCTAATTCCAGGTCAGTAGACACCCTGGATTTAAGTCCACTTTTCACTGAAAATGAGTTTTATACCATCAGTTTTATGTGACTTCTTTTTATTGTGGAGACTGATCTATGTCTGCTGCCATTCTTAACCGAGAAACACCTACAAATTCCCTTTTCTGCAGCAGTTAAAAAGATATAATCATTTCACTTTAAAGATAATTCTCGAAAAAGTTAATAAAACGGACATAATCAGTTCCCCACTGTTATACCTAGCTGATCATTACCATAACCATTTTCTAAACACAGTGAAAAAAAAAGTGTCCGAATCCTGGGGAGAGGAATAACAATTGTACGCTCGAAGAAAGTTTTCCATACATTACCTTTCGAAGTGTTCAAGTAACCAGATTGTTGGATGTACACTATGGTTTGAAACTTGTCCTCTTTGTAAATTAGGTCGTCTAAATAATTTAATTTACCTGAGCTTTCTAACTCGTGTGTGAACTTCAGTTTAGGGTCAATCAATCTAATTCAGAGTCCGAATCATATAAGAGAAGACAGTCATCAACTAACGGGAATGCCTAATAAGATGAAGTTATGGTTTGGATAGCGAGGATGTGTCTACATGATCAATGGGAATATTTGCTAAACAACTTCCTATAACTATGTATATTCACTACGGATCAGTGAACTTCCCCGTTCACTATGGAGTACATTTGAATTCTGACTATTGTTCACTATCTACTTGAACCAGCGCTTAATTATTATTATTATTTTGTACATATCTAGCTAAAAGACACGTTGGATGTTTAAGTCCGTAGTAGTTCATTTCTATCAAAGAAGTAATTCTCAACTGTTTCTTACTTTGGTTATTCAACTACCTACATGATTGAAGCAGGGAAGAGGCGGTTTCCGAAGACATTTAAGTTTGCAATTTATCTTAACTATTTACTTAGTGCCCCTTCCACTAAACCTATAATTTGTACTCAGGCTTATGGCAGGTGAGCTCCGTACGAGCGTTATCCAGCGAAATACCTCCAGACACAATCGGAGAGCTTCGTTTTCGTTCGTCTTTTCATCTTACAAACTTGTCGATTGCTTCCCCAGAATCTGCGAGAGTTGTAAAGATCAAGCTTGAAATAAACGCTACAATGTTGCCGCATCTACGCCCGGCAATTTCAGCTTACTGTAACAGACTGCAACTACATTGTCGTTGTTACTAATGTGCATGAAATTTGGCAACAATGTTCCGGGCAGAAGACACTCACACTTCGACCGCTTCAAGAAAACAGATCTATCTGCTGCTTTCCCACTAACAGAATCAATGACCTAAAAATTTGTCCCTCTCATTTTCTATCTTGTCGCAGTTCTTTTTAGTTCAAGGTCACCCGCCATAAGCCCTTGGACAAAATATAGTACGTTTTAGGGTCAGTTCTACAATCGACCGCTAAACTTCTAATCAGCGCTAAATTAAGGCCAACACTCATTTTACGTACTCTCATTAGCCAAAATCAGACTTGGCCTCAACGATGACTAAAAGTTTAGCGGTCGATTGTAGAACTGACCCTTAGTTTTGCACATCATTCTAGTGTATCTATTTGATGAGTTTATCTATCTATCTATCTATATATATATCTCTCTTACAAATTCAAGCTTTCAGGGAAGAAAGTTCATAAAGAGTTCGATCAATGCAGATTTTTTATTTTCGGTTTTCTTCAATTGTTGTTGTGAATATCTAAACCTATAACAATGAAGCTCTTTCAACAATGAACAAAAAAGAAAATTAAAAATCGGCATTGATCGAACTCTTGAATTGGTTATGAACTTTCTTCCCTGAAAGTTAGAACTCTCGAGGCTTGAATTTGAAGGAGCAGCACAGAAAACCCATGCAACGATAAAAATACATTAGACATATACGCAGATAGTGCTGCCATCTTTCGTTGGAGATCGCTACTTTACATTAACCTTAATGTAACAAGGAAAGGAACTACACACAACTCATCGCAAGTATTTAACTTTTCAACTATACTTTCCTAGTTATTTCACGTTTTCAGTAGCATCACCTTATCAAACAAGTTTCTGTTCGATATACTCACTTTCATTTAGAAGTCCTTCTTCTGTTAGAAGCTTCAATAATGTCTGCTCTTTTCTGGTTGCAAAATTATTATCTAGTCATTGTTGAAGTTTCTCTAACAGTCTCTCCAAGATTTTGTTTTACCTTCAAAACGACTTGATTGTAGAATTGGAACAACTCCCACTGTGACACTAGAAATTTATATATAAGCTCCGATATTCGAGTCATAAGTTTTCCAAGGAGGACAATGTTTTCTCACGGGACAGAGAATGGAACTTTAAATCACAATGCATTTCATTAAACCTCTTGAGTACAGAATACAGGAACAGCCATCAAAAATCTTAGTAGCCTAGAATTTCTTTTTGTACTCACAAGTTAACAAATTCATAGAATTCTGTGTGTTTGCACCCTAACCTTATGAAAACGTTAGTATATTTTTAAAGTGACGGCTTTAATATCGATGAGCAAAGTATCCGTCCCAGACTGAGCAACCAACTCCAATTGATATCTTTTCTAATTAATGCCAATGAATTGTAATCGATATACATATTATTTTCTTTCTTTGAAAGCCCACCAAATGGTCAAATGTGTCATTTTCATAGTCAAAATCGGGATAAATATACGTTGATTTGGAAAGTCACTCGAATGTAGTATCGGGACGGGCGTAAGCCATAGTGCTGTTACCACCCATTAAATTCATTGTATCTATCTTTTTCATCCGAATGTAGTAAAACTTACAGAAGGACTTTGAATCGCAATGATTGTAAGGGAGAAACAGTTTTAGATTAATGAATTTGAATTTAAGTTTTAAGGCCTTTTGGCAACTTTGGCTCAGGTCGGATGGATGATTGGTAGAATGAAGAAAGCAGGAGGAAACTAGAACCCCACGTCAAGCAGAAAACGCACGCACATGGGACGAGCAGGGATCGAACCGATAAGTTAGTAAGTTACACAATATGGCAAGTAAACAAAGGGAAAAAATATAGAACTTTCATTTTAAAGTATTACCATACTGTGCAAATTCTTCTACTTACATTCATCTTCCGTTTTCTCTGAATCTGGGTGAACTTAGCAATGAATATTTCTCAAACTTATCCGAAGATGTTTGTTAAGTCAATACTTCCGTACAATCATAGCTTAAGTTCCGTTGCACCAGCCAGAAAAAATACACCGTAGAAAACACCTATTGCAAATGTAAAACGATTAAATCTACGCTAAAACAGTGATATATCCATGGAAAACTGTAGTGAAGTGGGAACTATTTGTACAGGGAAAGAAACAAATAAAAGGCGAAACAAGCGCAACGCCAGTCAGCACGAAAATAGTTTCTTCCGTTTGGCGAAACGAAATCGAACCTAACTTCTTTTAAACCGCCTTTGTTCGCTATCGCTCATCCGGCATAGTCCTTTTTTTTCTTGCCTATTCCCGCGTGCCAAATTGGAGAAATACATTTTATATATATAATAATAAATCACAGTCATATTCAATCCACTAGTGGATGAGGCCTCTCCCCGAAGGGAGGAGTTGGTCTACTGCTCCCACGCTGACCAGACGGGTTGGGAGAGGAATATATATATATATATATATATATATATATATATTAGTGTGTACATTACCCAGTAAGCTCTACTTAATAATACAGGTTTGCTCGGTCATTGTTTTAAGTCTCACACAGGTTAAATGTTCCCTCCGCTCCCTGGCCTCATGATTTTTAATAGTATCGAGCACTCCACAATCATTATTAAAGAGGTTAATGGTATTACCGTTAGGAACAAGAAAAAGCAGTACCATACCGAACACTTGGTGGCCGCGCACTAACACAAACTTCACGTGTAATGTAGAAACGTAAGGGCATATTGCATTTGACAGTTTAAATTTATTTTCGTAAAATATTTATCAAGAGCAAGAGTAACTTATGTAGCAGATTAAGCTAATGTTACATGGCGTACAATTCCGCTTCTGTACTTGATATTGCATTTTATACTATTCCTCGCTGGCTGTCGTCTGCGGAACTAATACCCAATCATTTAGCTTCAAATTATCATTGATTTCATTGCTTAATGTTTCAATACCTCGTACAGTGACGAAGTATGTACTGCGGGAGTCTAACAATGATTAGTCTATGGTTTAGCATTTAGTTTTTATTTAACTTATATTTATTGCCTGTATAGACACCCAACATACCGTTTCTCAGACATATCACGGATTAATCATAACTGCCTGTCTCGCCCATAAATTTAATTTAAATAAAAAGCTAAGTTCTAGCTTTTATTCAACTTCCGCAGTACTTATGCCCATTGATACAATGTATAAGTGTGTAATGATGAGAAACAGGAGCGAACACTCGATAGCGTATCAGAACAGAAACTTTAGTTTTTATTCGTAAAGGCAAGTCAGTTTTGATGTAACTTAGAGTTACCAATTCTTGAACACGCAGCTAAAGTATAAATAAATGTGAATTAAAAGGTTTCATCGTACACATGGTGTGTTAATTACGCCATTAATTTCTTAAGATAAGCCGGTCTGAGCCTTAGATGCTTAAAGGCAATAAATAAAATTCAAATTCTTAAGATAAGTTACTGAACGGTCGTGGCACAATTGCTACAACGTTAGTTTCGCATTCGGGAGTTCCCAGAATTCAATATCACATCATGCAAATGTCACGATGGTACAGCTGTGGACAAAAGTATTGTTCCATGTCTTTATAAAGATTAGGTCTAATAGCTTTCATTGCGTTACAAAAATATCACTCTCCGCGATAAAACAATTCGAACTTGTAGACGAGAAAATCTATTTTTGCAAATATCGCCCTCATTTAGCTATATATCAGAACAATACTTTCGTATGTCTAAGTCAACAAATTTATACGATATTTCAATATGTTTTGTTTTTGAAATAAGAAAATTCAGTTATAAACATGCCACAATACTTTTGTCCATAGCTGAACCTTCAGGTTAGGCTTTGCCTGACTTCTTCCTGCATTTTATCCTCTAGCCCATACCGGTCTGAACCATTGATAGATGCCTAAATGTCTTAAATCAATTTAATTCACATTTTGGGGGCTTCAAGTCAGATTGAATTCCTGATTGCTGCAGTGACCTTTTTGTGGGGAGGGGCTCAGGTTTGCTGCAACGATGGGTTCTTTGTATAAAAAATATTAACATGTAACTCTTTCATACTACATTATTTTCACAAAGATTCCACAGTTAAAACTTTCCACTCGTAGTAATCTTGGCGTTAAACAAGCATTAGTTGGTTGAACTGCCGCCATAGAAATGTTCTACATACAGTGTATGGAAGTAGTTCAATTCGTAGAGCATACGGCCGGCAACTCTGGTGATCTGAGTTCCATCCCCGTACACTACAGCAATTTGTGCTTTTTTTTTTCGAATGTTACTCATGCATAGAGAAGAGATCTTCGAGAGGTTGGTGCTCGTGATGAAAACTGGATTTTTACCGCCCACGATAGAATCCTACAGCAAACACTTTTTACTGCGGCGATGAACTTGCGAGTTCGGTAAGCCATAGAGTGTGTTACTTATGCACAGGTTCTCTGTGTAAACGGATTGGATTACATTAGTAGTGTTCAGAGTATATCACCTCACCTAACCTAAATTATATTTGTTCCATAGTTTCTTGTATTCATCCACCCACGTGGCCCAGACGGTAATGTCGCGTACTTTGGATCGGTCATGGGTAGGAACGTTGGCTCGAATCCCACGGTCGACTATCCGGACTAAGGTTTTCCACGAGTTTTCTCTCATTTCCACCAGGTAACTTGACAAAGACAAGCGGCCAACTTCCCTATCCTCTTTCGTTTTGAGCCAAAGATACCTAAAGGCCATAAATTCCTCGTATTCCTCTGCTGCATTTCTTCAGTGCGCACGCAGTGTGTGCTCTTTTAAACAGGAACTGGATCACAAGATTTTGTTCGTTTCAAAAGAATGTCTAGTGCAAGGCCTATACTAAAGACAAACACTTGTACATTTACAGTAAAGCAGTATCAAATAGCTAGTATATTAATAAGGTACACTGTGTTAAATAACTATAAATAAAGATCTTTAAACATAACAGATCAGGAACATATCATCGTTCCACCAGTGCAGACACTCTGAATGGGATGTTTCTTGTCTGAACGGGAACAGTCACAGACGCTACAAACCGTTACGCCACCTAGTAAAGGTTGACACTGGACATAACCATACGAAAAATCTTTACACAACTCGCACCAGGACGAACTTTTGAGTAAAGTTAAGTTTGAACTTGCAGGGCTAGCACATCTGGATTCGTAATTTCCGTAGCTAACTACGAGAACTGTTATAGCATATACACATTAGATTTGGCTTTAAATTAACAAGTCTCGTAAGCTGTTTGGAACATACAAAATTGTCGTTGCTATGATTTTAACCCGGGTCTCCCAGTTAGTCATTCTAAATAGTAAACTTTCAACCTAACTGTTTTTGTTTATGAAGTATTCCTCACGCCTCAGTATGCTAAACCACCATAGGTACACCTTGACAAGGGAGCTTCGGGTAGAACATCGACCATCAGTAGTATTTCAAGCAGCTACTCTGCTGATGTCGGCATTCCACTGCCCGTGGAGGTTTCTCTCGTCTATAATTTTTTCGACCTACAATTTGAATTTTATTTATGGCCTTTAGGCATCTAAGGTTCAGACTAGGATAGGGAAAAATATTCGGGAAGGTATCGACCAGGGCCTATATTGAAGGTACCATCCCGCGTTTGCCTCGTATGACTGAAGATAAAAGTCAGGATGGTCGGCCGCTGGGATCGAACCCACGACCTCCCGAATTCTACGCTAACACGTTACCACTGAGCTATGGCGGTTTGGTTTTGGACTTACCAAGATTCATCCAACAAAACTTGAGCAAGCTGTGCAGTGCATTGATATCGACACTAGCTGAGACACGAGAAATACTTCATATACACAAAGTTGGCCCCGTGTCGTGGTTAGAATACCGAACCGACAATTCAAACCAGAGTTCTACTCTCGGTTAATTTTTCTGTGAAACACACACACACATGTTGGTAGAATCAATGACTAGGGTTTGCCAGATATCATAAACAGGCGTTGTCGTGCAAACCCACCTGCATAAAGTAATTTTTAGATACCTCACAGATATTTTTTCTTAAAATTACTTGAAATTTGTAACATCGCACTTAATTCTACATTACATCATAAAACTATAAATATAGATAAGTAAATAATATTTATGACGACTATATTTATGCAACGTAATTTCATTATAGCGACACCTCGTCTACAGACAGGTATTCTGTGGTACCAACATATTCATTATAAGGAATGTATTTTTCAGCCATGCTTAATACCAGGGTTCGAAAAATTACCTTGACCTAGGCGCCATAATAATATAAATACGATTTGATGCATAAGCCTACATGCTTTGGCCTTAAATTATAGTTGCTGGTGTAAATGTACTTGAAGATTACAGCAATTAAAGGTAATTTAAATGAAGTTTCATATAATACAAGGCCGTTCTGTAACTCGCCAGTTGACGTGTAGGTAAACAAGGGATATACAGGACAACATTCGTAACTCAACCGAATTAAAGTAATTTGAAGTTCAAGGTAAATTTGGAAACTTCATAACGAATTTATTGTAATTTGTTTTTAATCCATTCAGGCACATGAAAATCAGAACTACTGACAGGTAAAAATTGGGCATACTAGCGTGAAGACGATTTTCTAAGTATCGATGACCCTATTGTTACTTGACTGAGAAATCTATGTTGGGCGTCCAGACAAGTTCCTCTCTCTCTCCCAATCTGTCCTTGACAATCGTTAATTGCTGTAGCCAACCTGCCCACCCTATTGTCCCCATCCCGCATTCACACAAGTCAGTACATGCATTCGAACATCACACCAATCATTTTAATACCTCGCATAAAGGTTACGTATGGTCACAAGTTTTAACTTTGGAAGAAATACTTAAATTGAAAAAGGTCATGATATTTGGTCTGATTAAATCTACAGTTTAATGGATTTGGAAGAACGGAACTCAAATTGTTGGTCAATTTCAACTGAATGGATCGAGAACGAAGCCCCTTATGAAAATATCCATGTCACACGATTGAAACTGAACATAGCATTCTATTTTACATCGCACTTAAAAGTAAGTAGAATCGAAAATAAGCCTAATTAAGTTTGTTCTATACCACTTTCTCTCTTACTGGACTGACAGCAAAAATCTCACCATCAGTTGCGATACAATCTAAGTCCCTTGGATGTGGTTCAGTTCTATTGTATATTATAGAACACACAGCTACTGTAGTTAACATAGGAGATACCGCATTGATAGAGGTTTATCTGTTCCAGTATCAAGTTGCTATTCCTGTTACTTTAGCACTAATGCGAGTAAGGAACTGTCCTACCGTAGTACCTGGAAGTGAATCGCCATTTTATTGATTTAGACATCTTTCCAGTTTCTCAGCAGAAGTCACACGAAACAGTACCGACAGTCTGAATGTGGATTTACAACTAACAAATACGTACTACTCATTAATCTACTTCTCTTTTAGTAATTATCACGTAGAATTATTTGTTAAACGGATTCCAGACAAGACTCATATAACGGCCATCTTGTACTAGTCATTTAACACAAAGGCAAGTATTGGGTTGAAATCGACTGCAGCCTTCTTCAAGATAAGCTCCCAGCATCCGAAACAGGACGTTTAGGTGCAAAACCGTTTATTTAAATAGGTTAACCTATATAAATGGGTTATAATGTATTTTATAACTAGAGCCCGGATGTTCAGGCACTAGAAATTTCGAATAAGATTTAAAAAAAAATGCAACTGAACTTGTAATACTTCCGACAAATAATTTGTCGAAAAAATAGACTAGAACACAGCACGCACAACTTCTCTTTACCGGTTGGAAAGAAATGAAAAAGGAACTATTTGTAGAAAGTTATTTCACATTTCATAAAATTAGGCATTTATAGGCACTCTACATTGAAACAGGTACAAAAGCCAAATTAAATTTGCGTTAGGCAGCCTCTGACACCCCAAAATGAACTTTTGTCAAGTTACCTTCATAAGATCTCTAACGTAACGGAACAGGCATTTTGCATAATCATGACACTGCGTAAGGCATTACTAGATATTGGAAAGGAATCAACGGTGAAATCTCATACAGATACTGAATAATTTATTTTGTCTTATGTTAAATTCCCTATCACATTATCATTCCATGACTGAAGTATGGCTCAAAACGTGCAAGTATTCCATAATGTCAACAGTTTCAAGATTTGATACAATGCGACAAATTTTTTCACCTGCCTGAATATTTCCTTCTTTTCTTGGGCGGCTATTTCCCTCGAAGCATTGCCTCGTACACTAAGTCCCGCTTCTTTTGGGTCCTCCGAAGTGCATCTATAAATCCCCCAATCTTCTCGTTCCTTTACGTTAGAGACGATATAAAAGTAGCTTGACAGTAGTATTTTGGGGTGTCACAGGCTGCCTAAAGGAAATTTTATTTTGCCTATTTCAATATAGTGTGCCTATAAATGCCTATTTTTATGAAATTTGAAATAGCTTC
Source organism: Lepisma saccharinum (assembly GCA_022664845.1). Classification (NCBI taxonomy): domain Eukaryota; kingdom Metazoa; phylum Arthropoda; class Insecta; order Zygentoma; family Lepismatidae; genus Lepisma; species Lepisma saccharinum. The sequence goes on from JAGDQP010000820.1 coordinate 82,096, forward strand.
TCTACAAGTAGTTAATTTTCCATTTGTTTTCAATCGGCAAAAACAAGTTTTTGCGTGATGTGTAAAAACTTTGCATGTGTTCAAAGGTGTTAGTCTAGTTTTTGCCAAATTATTTGTGAAAGTTCAGTTGGATTTTTTTTTTACCGTATTCGAAATTTCTAGTGGCCATTTTTGTGAGTGCCTAAAGGTTAGAGTGGAACGAAAAACGTCCAAGATGTGTGACTGGATTCTAATAGTGAAAATAAGTTGAATTTAATCTTCCTGAAGAAGCTGCAAAAACTTTTTCACTGAAAAATAAATTCTTCAGTTGCCACTTTAGCTCCGAATTTCGGAAATTCTGTGTTATTGTCACGTGTACAAATTAGTATAATTCACTTGTCATTGAGATCAGAACAGGTGGCACCGGCGCTTGATCCCGGGACCTTCTAATTACAAGCCAAATACACTATCGAATGATCTCCCTTGTGTTACAATCATTACTGTCAATGTAATTACGCATTTCAGAAAAATTACATTAAATTGTTTGATGGTACGGCAATGCCATGCAGTGATCGATTTGTTATAAATTACGAAGGGGAGGGGGTCCTAAAACTAGTGGTTTCTGGTAAGTTTCAACATACTACCTGTTTGGATAGAAATACAAATATTTTATTCCTGGTTGGGATGATATTCGGAATCAACAACCGGGAATGTAATCCTCACGCACCAGGGAAAATCCCCTGCATGCCCCTCGACAAAATCAAACATTGTTTAAGTTCCGAAGAGGAAAAAACTAAAAGAAAATTTACAGAAGAAACGATGCGGTTAAAAGGATATGGAGTTCGTGAATATTGTAAAGATGCAAGTAGTGCCGTCTCGTATTGATGAAAAATAATACAGAAAAGGCGGTGAAGAAGAGGGAACTTCTGCAGTAGCAGAAGGTAATTTAGAGCGGGAATTAGGGTTACGGTGTACTTTATCTACTCCAAACATCCACCACCCTATCGATCAATACGTATTACACGCTCTACACCACCCGTTTTCAAAAAATATTTAGCACCGACATCTTTATACTCACAACCCGAAATGGAGGTATACAAAATTAGTACAACCACACGACAATAATTAATTCATAAAATAGGCACTCCAGTTGATTCGGAGACGGATATAGTGGCACGCGGAGGAATACTAATGGCGTCACACTGATCTGGCATTTTTTAGCTTCTCCATTTTTACTGTTTATAAATTACGCTTGGGCGAGTTAGGTTAGGTTAGAAAAGTCAGGTTCGATTTATATATATACGCAGTTTATCGTACAGCCACCTATGATGTATCGTATCCTGGCCTGCGCTGTGCTATCATCTGTCATTGTAACACCTGATAATAGGCTGTAGTGTATTATTTGACTTAGCCAATGACGAAGAAATTCTGTACATCGCTTATGCATCGCCGTTGTTGTTGTGTTATGTAAGATTTTTTAGCTTCCGGGAAATTAATTGGCGCCTTAAATATTTTTTGTTTGTTGGCTCAAATTTACCCCGAGTCTGGCTCGCCGGGTCGTACATATTCTGTACCCCTGATTGTAAGCACAAGCCACATAACTATGCAGGGCAGGTATTTCTAGCGCTGGTTCAGTTGGACTAAAATGGGTGGATACACTACATTGCTGATCATTACTTGTCCTTTTTTACTCCACTTCCCCTTATTTCTCCATAACACAATTTGATATCATGTTAAGTATACTGTTACCTATCTCTACAACAAATTTCATGAAAATCAAAAGTTGGTCTAATGGCGATATTCCAGAACTAGCCTAGCAACCCATGATCCTTCAAAAACAGCATTAAGTCTTAACTACTGCTCACAGATGTGTGAATTTTAGTTCAAAATATATCTTATGTAATCCTGACCCCCTCAACGGATTGGAATAAAATTTAGTCTTTGTATTCAGCGCCAAAACCTGTACCAGCACACAAAATTTCATGAAAATCAGAGATGGTGAGTTACATTTTCATTTTTATCTGAAGGATTTGGCGTGGAATGACCCTATAATAGCACACTCAAGTGCCTGTTACGCTACGTACAAGGAAGCAAACTGATTTTGCAGTACTTTAATGTGCGAAACACATCATAAAGCAATTCTGAACTGGGAAGTTAACACCTTATACAAAGTGTACAAGGGCAGCCTATTTTCCTAACAGAAACTTCTTATGCAATGCGTCCCGTAAAATAATTTTTATACAGCTTTCATTTTAAGTTAAAATAATAAAAAGTAAATTTTACTTTACCTACATCAAAAATGGAAGCTTTTAACGTTTTACTTTACCTACATCAAAAATGTAAGCTTTTAACGTGCGTGGAAGTTTTGAGTTCTGGAACGTTCTAGGGACTACGTAGCTGCATCAGCGCTGAGGCCGAGCACATGATGTATTATAAGTTATTAGCATAAAATATAATAAAAAACTATCTAACCCGAATTCATCGCTCGCTGAACATAATGTAAGTGAATTTTGTAGCAAAATAGTGCTATTCGTAACACGATGTGGCGCCATTAGCGTTCCTCTGCATACCACCGTATTTGCCTGTGCTGAACACCTCGAGCATGTATTTAACGAAATAATGATAAATGGCCTTCTGGCTGTCGCTCGTACATATGGTTCAATAGTTAGCGTTAACAGGGGTAGGTAAAGTAAAATTTATCCACAAAAGCGGACAAATGAGAAATGCGCGCTAATTGTCGAAATAAAATGCCTTGAGCGATGTTTCAAAGCAACACTGAGAGCTTTGAAATACATTAAAATCATTAACTAACGATTCCTTAAATTCATAACGAAGGTTTGTTAAACGCTCTACTTGTATTTTAAATAATTCGATGGTAAAACCATTGCCCATGATAATAATTAAGGAATTCCATACATCAAAACTGTTACCTTAATTAAACGTATTTAATAAATTCAAAGAGTTGTTCAAGCCAAGATATTTCAATTTTTAATTTCACAATTGAATATACAACCTTTTATTTTCGTTAATTATGCGCATCAACTCTACTAATTGCATTTCTGGTACTTCCCTTTTCATGTATTTTTATGAAGAAACTTGCGTTTCGATTGATATTCACTTGCACTATCAACTGAGTCGGTTTCGTTAACTTATCTAGCACAGCTTTCCCAACAAATTTCAAATCTCCTGAGTCCATCGTGTCTTTAACATACAATTCGACACCAAACTCAGTTTGTTCCGGAACAGTCTCATAAATGCGAGTACGTTTAACTGGAAGTGGAGTCAAGGCATCAATTATACAGGTTTTATCATCAGTAACTAAAGTCTTCAAGTAAACGGGCACTGATATTGCTGGAACTTCAACAGCAGGCTCAAGCACGTTCTCATGCTCGTGGGTTTCTGGTATGTATATGGCTTCTTTTGCAGCACCCAAAGCTATAACTTCGTCCGGATTTATGCCACTACACACTGCTGCATCAGGAAAGAGATCACACACTGTACGCTGGAGTTTCGGGGTTTTTAAGGTACCACCGCATAAAATCACATTTTTTACATCACCTGGTTTTAAACTTGCTTTCGCTAAAGCTTCGTGCACGGGTCGTATGTAGTCATCAATCGCAGACCCCAGCAAGTTCTCGAATCGTGCCCTGGATACGTTTACACTGAGATCAACACCTTCATACAAAGATTCTACGAAGCAATGGGCACTACTTAACATAGACAATATATGCTTACAATTTTCTGCTGCAGTATACAACTTTACCATGGAACGCTTGCTCTCTTCAGGGTCTAATTTCCACTTACTTCTAAATTCCCCTGTTAAATACTGCGTCAACAGCTTTGTAAAATTGTCCCCACCTAAATGTTTCTGTACGTAGCTTTTCACTATGAACATTCCGCTCACAACCTGAACAACGGTTACATCCATGGACACCCCTCCAACACGATATACGAGACAACACGTATCCATAGAATCCTTCACACCCAAGTCGTACGCTAGTACAGCAGATACTGGTTCATTAATCATCTGTACAATTTGGAATCCTACATCTTTAACTACCTTCTCCACTATACGACGCTTGTCTTGGCTAAAATGATGAGGCACTGTCACCACCGCTCTTAAATCTTCATCCGACCGGATTGAGCCGACAGCTATTGAATGCAACTTACGGTACAACAATCTTGCAACATCCTCTGGTGTAAAATAACATGTCTTGTTACCACGCTTTATTTCATACTTAATATCCTCATTTTCAGTGCATATTTTGTAAGAACTACGAGCAACCATTGTTTCAAGTTCAGGATCGTCCACAGTCAAACTCATCACTTTCTTGTTATGAATAATTGTATTAGCACCATTTCTTACAAGGCCAGATTTTGCAGCTAGACCAACAACTTCTTCTGTTTCACTGAAAGACACAATAGTAGGAGTTACTCGATCACCCGCATCATTAGCAACAACTTCAGTCTTTCCGTCTCTATGTAATGCTAAACATGCTGTTGTTGAACCCACATGGATACCAAACGCGGCCGCCATGATTATCTTTCTGCTGTTTCTTCTTCTTTCCGAATTCCGAAATAAACGTCACGTCCTGTTTCTACATAGTTTGCGGATTTGGCCAGCATTCTCTCTCGCGCGCGCTCCACCTCAGGTTTTGGATCGATTGCAATGATTTTCTTTTTTTCACGGCCTTTTTCGGATTTGCTCTCTGAGTATGAACTTCCACGTGCAGCTGGGCGTCAGGTAGAATATAATACTAGAATGTTGAAACTTGCAACGCTTGATCTTTTCTTTCCTGACCCTTACCTCACAACTTATGGCGCTACGACGACAAACGCGTTTTCTTCACCATCTGAACTCGACTACCCATACCATGAAAATCACTCTACGTATCACTTTTCCTTGCTTTTTCCACTTGGAATTTTCGCAAACGATCTCTCTTACGTCGTAATATTTACGCATGTTCAAACCGTAAACACTTCAATGACACAGGGTTACGGGAGGTTAGAAAAGCCATGCTAAATAATTTTACCAAGTAGAGACAACTAGAAGCTAGGATGCGACCGAAGCCAGCGGTGGGCATACGCAAAGTGCTGTTAACGTTCTATTCCACCTGTAAATTTTCTATTTGGTAGAACCGTTTTTACACATAAAATTCATATTTATTCATTTGCGTGTTTCCTCTTATTGGCATGTATTCATCCTTGATATTCGAAAGTTATATTACTCAAATTCAGCACCTGGTCGTAAAAGCACGTACCATGTGCGTGTATGAAAAGTCGGCCTAACAGGTGTTTCTGGTGTGTAATGAATGATGATTTTGTTTGCCTATTCTTTCGTACTACTTGCCGCCACTAAATCTTACCTCCAGATGTTGCTTCTTTCTATCGAAAACAAGCTTCTAGAGCTCGATTATGGCGAATTCGCGCCAATTAAGAATAAATAGTGAATTGCGATCTTAAAGCAGTGCTGCAAACACATATAACGCGATTTCATACTCGTCGGCACCTTTGATGTCACTTCAACTTTGAGTCCTTGTTTCTTGAAAACTACTTCACTAAAATTCACTCAGCCTACATAATTTTACTTTTTACCCATTACCGAACAAAAGATTATCATCCATTCTACAGTAAAACCTCTGTTAACCGAAACGGCAAAAAAAAAAAAACGAAAAAGAGAAAATTTGAAATGCTAACAGAAAAAGATTTAAAAAAACAGTAAACTTAGTTGTATAAGAAGTTGTCTAACTGTAGAAACATTTAAAGCTTTATTAAAAGTCTGTTATATACGTAATTTAAAAGTGTATTTTTATCATTGCCTTCAATTTTTCTTCACTTCAAACTTTGAAAAAATACACATTTTTTTAACCGAAATTTAGGTTTTCCGAAATGACCTCCGCCCTCTTTATTTCGGATAACAGAGATTCTACTGTACCTGTAATTTTTCCATTTTCTGACGCCCAGTTGCACTAGCTGTACCCTACGTTGTAACAGTTTTGGTTATGCTCACTGGGAAATGAGATGGAGTTGCTCGCCACAGGTATTATTAGCAGCAAAAATCTCGCCTCAAACGCACTCTAGATCCATGAAACGCACTAATGTTCCTTTCTTTTCGTGATACGCATTTTCAATATTTCGCAGACTTGACGGAAATACATTAGGTTAGAAAAGTAAGAATAGATTGATTTTCTTGTTCAGTCCCTTTTCTACCATGAAGATGAAGGTTATTAGCAAAATTTGAGATAACTCATTTCCCCTTACCACAGAAAATGTCATGTTCTAGATAGATTTTGGTAGTGTACTGTAAGGCGAAGTAGGACGACAGACGACAGAGACGAGGAAAGAAATAGATTTATTTTGTTTTGTATGGGATAATCTAATGTGGCGTATTTGCAGTGTCACATTTAAGAGAGTTGCACTTGCTTGATTTGTTTGGAAGATTATGGATGATAGTGTAGATAACAACGATATAAATCACAACGTGACGCGAGAAAGTGTCATGGGTTTAATGGAACAGAAAGATAAAATTGAAAATGAAATTACGCAAATGTTCAAGATTTTGGAAAGTGTAAGTAGCCTATTCAAAATTTTTCCTTTGCTACGTTAAACGAATTTGAAATTTAATTTGAGGCGAAAATTTGGGGAAACTTTACGAGATGCAGTAAAACAAGGGGTAAATGATTTGCAGGTCTTACGTGAGAAATATAAAACCAGATAAACTTTACTTTATGGACGCCAGCTATTGAACCGTATGTACACTGTTTCCTGCTCATTCCCTTGCAAATAATCAACACATGTACCCGTAAACAATGGCTACAGCCAGCAATACCAGAAGTGATATGAAAGCTATGTATCATCATTTCGTTGAATACGCACATGAGTAGATCAACATATAGAACATGGCGGCGTGCGGAGGAGTCACACATTTTGCTAAAAAAAAAAATAATCACGAACATAATTTCGAGCCAGCAAAGATGGGTTATAATTATTCAAATTATTTGTTTTCATTATACTCGTTCCCCATAACGTGAATACTTACTTCATTTACTCGCACCAACGCAGAAGCAGCAAAATAGTCCCATAATTTTTCGCTCTTTCACTTTCATATTTCCATGATTCCAATCTTTGTTTGGCATTACTTCCGAAGTTGGTCGTCCGTCTGGTTTTCGACTAAAAGCCTGATGAAAGTTACGAAAATTTAAAGATCATCAATTTTTACGTCCAGTTCACTGGTTTTCTGTTTCGTTCGGTTACCACGCAGGGTGGGGATGTTTACATTTATTAAAATTGCTTTCTTGCATTTTTCGTACATTATCTTAAATTAGGGAACATGGAGGTTAGGCAAGATTGGGCTCTCTCTGTTCAGAAGCTTTGTTTACATTTTACCTCCAAGATAGTCAAAAGTGCCACTATAGCTATCACTTTAATACTTGAATTGCATACTAAAATATTAAAGAAAGAAATTAACTATAACAAATCTTTTTTTTTTTTTTTGTAGTTATGTATAGCATTTTGACACATTGTTTATGAATTTAATCAAACTTGTAATCTTTTTTTGTTTGCTACTTTTGACATGTAGTACTGCCATAGTGGTGTAGATGCCATGAAGAACGAATGGACCCTTAGAATAACGTTCCGATGTTTTTCTGTTTAAATAAGGTTTTTTTATTTTAATGTTTTTTGTTATGTGGTAGCAACTTTAATAATTTGATGTATATTTTAATTTAGATTACGTAGATTTGTTATGTGTAAGTTGTAATCATGGGCGAATTTGTGTGTGTGTGTGTGTGTGGGGGGGGGGGCTTTGCCTTCCCATTCATTTCAGAATCACTTAAGATTACCCCGGAATAGCATGCACAGTTTTATTTCACGTGTATTTTGGTAAGGTAGAAACTTTTTTAATTGGTTCTATTTAGTAATGTGTTTTAATTTATCTTACGTGGATTTGTTTTGCTATTTTGGTGTGTTCTTGTATTTTCCCAAGGGTCCTTGTTATGAAAGTGCCCTTTTTAAGTAATTTGCGACGGAGAGTAATGTATTGTAACTATAATATTGAATTAAGTTGTAAAAGATGTTAGTTCTCTGCACTCATCTGCTATAATTTAAATTAATTCTAGGGTTATAGTTGCAATATATTATTCTCCGTTGCAAATACTTAAAAAAAAAGCACTTTCTTGACTTGGACTCTTGGAAGTGGAGGGGGGCAGATATCCAGAACCTTGCTCTCTTAAATTACTGACTATGGAAACGTGGAGGTTAGGTAAAGTTAGGTGCGGTCATGTATCTTTACACTTTTTGTTCTCATATACGTCACAGTTCTTTTCGTTGGAAAAGCTTACCACACTTTCTGCAATTTGTTGTTAGATTTATTAATCCATGAGTTTCACACAGTTTCAAAGATTTTCCTCAGTGTCACCGTATTGTTTCACAAGCTTTAATACTGTTAACTCACATCCAGGGCAACGTTCCCGTACACCTGTAGCAATGTTCACAATATAAATGCTCGTTACTTTCCCAAATAGTTCCATGTTTATCACCGATTATACAATAAAATAAACTCAACTTTTGTTCTTTTAATTATATGTTATTAACCACACACAGGAGCAAATTAACCATTTCTTCCCTGTAAATTTTCTAAATTTTACTAGAAACGGACGATCAACTTTGCAAGTTAACCTTTTTTTTTTTTTTTTCACACACACACACATGAATGGTTACATTTTCTCAGTAAACTAATTTTTGGAGAAGACATCAAGTAAAGCTCATCCAGTATTTCTTCTGCAGTGTGTCTCTTAAAGTTTGGTCGAAATTGAAATTGAATTTATGAGCCAGATTATGTTATGTTGGAGCAGGTTACGTCTGCTATGTACAAGAGGTAAGCTATTGAAGAGCGGTTAAGTTATTTTAGTTTACAGCGCATACTCAACCATATACTTACTTACTCCTTGGAGCTACAGCCCTTGTAGGGCCTTGGCCTCCTTCACAACAAGCCTCCATTCTTCTCTGTCCTTTACCTTCCGTCTCCATCTCTTCATTCCAGCTTCCTAAAGTCTTTCTCCACGTCATCTACCCATCTTTTTCTTGGTCTTCCCCTTCTTCTTTCTCCACCTAGTTCCCCATACTAGTACCTCCTTGGGTACTCTACTGTCCTCCATTCTCCACACATGACCCAACCATCTTATTCGTCCGCACTTTATTTCAGTTATAATATCTGGATTACGGTGGAGCGCCTGTACTTCCGCATTCGTTCTCTCTCACTGCTCCAAAGATCCTTCTTAAGATCTTCCTCTCGCATCTTCGTAGTAGTTTTTCCTCCCTTTTCAGTAGAATCCACGTTTCTGATCCGTATGATACTACTGGGCACACAGTTGTTTAATAAATACTTATCTTGCTTTTCCTGCTTATATCCTTTGAGGAGAAAAGTTTTCTCATTGCCAGAAAGCATTTCACCGCAGCAATCCTAGTATTGATTTTCTCTGATATTTCACATTGATTGACTACTGATCCGAAGTACTTAAAGTTTTTACATTTCTCTATTTCTTTACCTGCTATGGTTACCTTCTCTTTTGTGCTTTTCCCTTCTTTCCATGATGTCAACATTTAGTCTTTTGCGTGTTTGTATTCCTACTTTTCCTGCGGCTTCTTCTCATTTTTGAAATGCTTCCGCAAGTTCAACTTCATTTCGTGTTATGATGTCTATATCATCTGCGTAGGATAGACATTGACACATCCTGTTATAGACTGTCCCACCTGGGTGTATTTCTGTCTGTCTGATGACTTTTTCAAGTGCAAGATTTAATAGTAGGATTGATGTTACGTCTCCTTGTCTTACTCCTATTTCGATCTTAAATTCTCTTGAGAGTTCTCCGTCAATCTTCACTTTACTTGTTGTTTCATGTAAGGTCATTCTTGTTAATCTTATTAGTTTCTTGGGAGTCTTCATTTCCTCCATCGCTGAAAATAGTTTACTTTTTTCAATGCTGTCATATGCTTGTTTAAAATCAATGAACACTTGGTGTAGATCGATTTCCTTCTCGTAACATTTCTCCATTATCATTCTTATTGCAAAAATTTGGTCTGTAGTTCCTCTACTTTTTTTTAAAGTCGCACTGGTACTCTCCTATCAATTTCTCTGCTGTTGGTGAAATTCTGCTTGTTAAGATCCGTGCAAATACCTTGTGAGCCATGTTGAGCAGCGTGATTCCTCTGTAGTTCTCACATACTGTTCTATCACTTTTCTTGTGTGTTGGGCAAATGATTCCTCTACTCCGCTGTTTGACATTTTTCTTCTTCCCATATCTGTATGTACAGTTGCTCCAGTTTCTCAATTAAGCTTTGTCCTCCTGCCTTTAGTAGCTCCGCGTTAATATTATCTTCTTCTGGTGCTTTATTATTTTTTAATTTCTTTATTGCGGTTTCTATTTCTTGTCTTGTTGGTGGTGTGGTTGATTCTTTGTTTCCATTTTCCTCCTAGTTCTCATTGTCTTGGTCAATCTTTCTCTCGTTAACCTTTCTCTATTTCTTTGTTCCATCCGATCTCCATTCAGCAACTCACTAAAATAATCCGCCCATCTATTAAGTATTCCTTCTTTGTCTGTTATCAGGTTGCCATTTTTACCCTTACAAAACGTTATTTTCGGTTTAAATCCTTTCTTTGACTCTTGCGTAGAAGTTTCTCATGTCTTTTGCTTCTCCTGATCTTTCAATTTCTGTTTTTTTGCTTCTCAAATTCCCTTTTCTTCTTTCTGCATATTTTGTCGGCCTCCTTTCTTTTCACTTTAAATTCCTCTCGATTTCCTTTCGTGTTTCTATATATTATTTTCTTTCTTGCCATTATCGCTCTCCTGCATTCTTCTCTTCTTGTTGGTTTCTTCTTCTGTATTTTGGATGCTCTCCTTGATGCATTGCCATTGCTTTTCAATGTCATACGTCTTTTTCTTGTCATTTCTTCTCCAGTTCCGCTTTATATCTTTCTCTTTCTGCCTTGTATTTCAATAGCTTTGTTATGTTGTACTTCTCTTGTTTCTTACCTTTACTATTTCTATAACATGCTATTTTTTGTCTATATTTAATTTTCCCTAAGAAGTGATCTGATCCGTAGTCTGCACCTCTACAGTTTTCAATATCCAATATATCCCTTGCATGTCTACTGTCAGTCAGTACGTGGTCTATTTGGTTTCTTGTACTTCCATCTGGTGAGATCCATGTTTCTTTCTTTGGGAATTGAGTACTTCTGACCACCATTCTTCTACTCCCTGCGAAATCTATAACTCGTAGGCCGTTATCATTACTCTCACTATGTAGGCATTCCTTTCCGATTATTTTCCTAAAGGTATCTTCACTTCTGATTTTGGTGTTAACATCTCCTATTAGTATTTTCACATGTTGTGGTATTGAATCATATGTATTTTCCAGGTGTTCATAAAATTCGTCTTTGGTCTCCTCTTCTGTTTCGTCAGTTCTCGCAGATACGTAGATCATAGAGATATTGAACATATTGCCTTTAATTCTTAATATACATATTCTTTCATTTACCGGTGTGAAGTTAACTACAGCTGTACTGGGGTTAGATCTGGTGAGAATGGGGGGCGCCTCTTCGTCCTATCCAACGATCTTGTAGTGTTATTCAGATAGGCGCGCACATCTTGGATGTAAAATGAATCATCTGCTGCTGTCTCATCGTACTACACCTTCAACCCATAGCTAATGCGATTTCGGAGCATATCAGATATACATGGGTTCTGTATTAGTTTTACGTCGCCAGAACATGAAAAAAAATGCCAGTTAGAATGGAGAATATTTGTTTGTTCGACAGTGTGTAATAACCTAAATTATGTAAACGGAATGAAGTTTAGCAAAGTACTTTTTTTAAAAAAACCGACATAAGTGTAATATCACATGAAAAGTTTCGACAGTATGTATGCACGTTGTATGTATTTGCCCCTCTAGTTTTAGTTCACAATTCCCAGTTTTCTGTAACTGGGTAAGTAAAGGAAGATGTGTTATGAGAGAGATACACTGCGATTTTTGTCTAAACTATGTTATTTGCTTTAAATAACGAACATTTCTTACCCGCTTGAAAGAGCAAAGTGGTCGGCCATTACATTACAACAGACGATATATGAAAACCGATCGCAGTGCCTGTCGAGGCAGTAATCCACCCAACGGTAACTAATTGTGTTCACTATGTAAGGTTTCAAAATGCGTTCATCTATATATATATATAATAATCTTACCTGACGTTTCTAACCTACTGTAGCTTTACTTGTAAACAGTAAAAAAGGCAGAAGGTAAAAAAATGCAGTCAGCAGTAAATGTGTGTACATGGCACGGTGTAGTGACTGATTTTGTCAGCTGTTTAAAAATTTCAAAATGCGTGTGTATAAAAAAATAACCTAACCTGACCTTTCAAACTTAACCTGCTGTAGCTTTACTTGCACACACAGTAAGAAAGGCAAAATGTGAAAAAAGTCAATCAGAGCAGGTAATGTGTGTACATGACGCGAAGCGCCCATAGGGTTTGGTTTTCGGAAGTGAAATAAAGGAGAATCGTGAAAATTTGAACAAAAAATGTCAAATAGTTGTCTGGCGACGTAAAACTATTACTGCACGTATACGTGTTTTACAGTGTGTATACATTTTTTGACTACCTCTGTATAGTATGTGCAAAGAATAGTCATTTATTATATTTCTACACTTTACTGTGATACACACAAACAATATCCTTTGTTTTTAAACCGGGCTGAGTCAACGCTTTAATAGACCTGAGATATGTAAGCCGACTCGCCTAACTTGCTGTGCCCATTGGAGATGGAATTGGGAAGACAGTGGTCAGGGCCTTCTCTAGGTACCATACTCAGAGCCTAGTGAAACTGAATAAAACCACCAAGGTGGCCGACGTGAGCCCGCCGCAAGTAAGCTCCTATGACTACTAGCCCACGGCGCCTGCTGTGTAAGTCCGTTTTAGGTCTGAGGACTGCCATATTCAGTCAAGCGCACCTTTAGGGGGTAAGGAATGTAAAAGATATGGAATGCATGTGCCTCTTAATTTAGGTACCATTCCAACATTCATGTTTTGGTATTGAAAGTTTACGTAGGTGATGGATTAAACGTAATATTAAAAGCACTTAGATAATAAAGTACAAGGAAGTGTATTCTTAAAGCAAAAGTTGAGTGTGTACCACTTTCTTCTTTTTTTTTTTCAGAATGGTGTTGGAATGAACGACCCACTTGTGGATGCAAATGATTTCCCAAGAAATGACATCGATGTCTATCAGGTGCGACATGCAAGGCACAGAATTATATGTAAGTGTTATCGCACAGCGAATGTATTATAGCAGCAACAGGTATTATATTTATACTGCAGTTAACATTTTACGATAGTTTTCATTTTGTGTCCCAACGTGTTAAACTGAGCGAAGCCACATATTGCAATAGAAGTCATTACTGATTTTTTTTTTTCTATCTTTTCCTTTTTTATTATCTGAATTATATTCCTTACCTTCATTATTAGTTTTACCTTTCCAGTCACAAATATACGTGTACGCCTATGCATACACGAGTTTAAAATATTACCAAAATATTTGGTGTAACGTATACGCTCGAGTAATGACCGCACTTTTTCACGAATAAATAACTCCGCTAAATTCAGGAAGCAGACGTTACAATGAAACGGAGAGGAGCGAAAAAAATATAATAATAATAAATAATAAAATTTTGTTCCGGTTCATAATAGTGATAATAAGTTAACTTTGGTCTTCCTAAATAAGCCTGCAAAAGTTTTTTTTTTCCCTGAAAAAGAAATTGTTGAGGTGCCGCAACAGCGTTAAAATTTTCATTATTATAAACTTGCTCAGGCGGTAGTGCGTCTGACTACGAATCGGGCAGCCCAGGTTCAAATCCAGGCCAAAACGTTGGAAACTTTTCTCGCAGTGTTCCCATGCCTGGTGCTCTGAGATGCACTCAGACACCTATCATGTTGACTACCAGAGTGTCCTTGGTACTCCCGGGCACCTTGGGAAGGTAAAGTCGGTCGAGAATATGTGTAGCGCTACCTCCATGTATCGCACAGGGGATAGTTTAACAATTTTATAAACTGTTTTTTTATTGTGATGTGTAGTACTAACTAACTCTATGGCTTATGGAACTCGCAAGTTCATCGCCGCAGTAACAAACGTTTGCCATTGGATTCTATCCTGGGTAATATCAAGCCAGTTTTCATCACGAACACCTACTTCTCGAAGATCTCTTCTAATATTGTCCTCCCAACGACGTCTCGGTCTTCCCAATGGCCTGTTTCCATCCGGCCTTCCAACCAGGATAGAATATAATCTTCGTTTTTCCCCCATCCGAGCTACATGGCCTGCCCACCTTAGTCGTCGCGATTTCATTATTTTTACAACATCTGGTGAATCGTACAGTCCGTGGAGTTCTTCATTATGCAGTCTCCTCCACTCTCCAGTCATCTCGTCCCGTTTCGGCCCATATATCTTTCTCAAAACCTTATTTTCAAATACACGTAATTTATGTTCATCTGCTAGGGTCGTACTCCAACTTTCGCAACCGTAAAGTATTACCGGCAGAATAACCGTTCTGTATATTTTTAATTTCAATTTCCTTGATATTAATCGCGATGTTAGAAGTTTTTGGACTGAATAGAAACATGCGTTCCCGGATACTAAGGGACTTTTTATTTCTTCCGTGATCTCATTTTTGCTTGTTACGTATGCTCCCAAGTATTTAAATTTATTTACTTTCTCTATGACCACATCCCTAATTCTTATGTTTTTATTTCCTGTGTTTCGGCTTGTTATCTTGTATTTTGTTTTATCTATGTTTACCTGTAGACCTATCTCATCGCACGCGGCTAAGGCATCGGTGTTGCTTTATGGTGCATCTAGATTATTACAGTGTAGAAATTTGTTTGTGTTACATTCTCAGACAAATGAAGATGGTAAAATAAGGTGGAAAAATAAAGGTTTATGTTCCAGAATACAAGGACAGACATACTTGAACATTGTAAAAATGTGGCAACATTTCTCTGAAGGCACTGGTGCTAGGGAGCTGCCATCTTGCCAGAGAGTGGCCAGGTTGTGGAGGCGGTAAAATAACTAAAGGGGCCAGCGAAAACACCAAATGGCTGAGGAAGTGCGGAGGTTACTAGGGGTCGGTGAGAGGCTTCGTAAATTAATAAGATGATAAAGAATCAGTGGGGGAGGGGAAAATAAAAATAGAGGGTTGAAGAAGGAAGCACCGAAAAAGAAGAAGTGCGCTGCAGGAAGTTACATACATTCATGGCTGGCGGAGAGGATGGAGATGTAGGTCTGCTCCTATCTCTTCTAAGTGTAGCAGGTGAATCAGAATTCAGAATTTTCTTGATGTTGACACGGAAGGTTTCGTTAAAGGTGCTGTAGTGATGTTAATTGTGTTCAAGTATGGAGAGATGAGGAAATTGTGATGTGGAGGAGTAACGATGGTTGTTGATGCGAATGGTTAGAGGTGTTTGGGTTTCCCCAACGTAGAAGGTGGAACGTAGGTTACAGAGTAACAGGTAAATAAGGTTGGAAGATATGCAGATGTCGGAACGGGATGCTAAAATGTCAGTCCGGAATAAAAGAAAAAGTATAACAGATTTTGCAGCGGGGTTTATTGCACTTGGCAGTTTTGAGGGAAGTGGGCTGATTCGGTTAAGTTCTGGTGAGAATCGTGTTGAGATTTGGGGGTTTGCGGTAAGCTATT
Organism: Lepisma saccharinum; assembly: GCA_022664845.1. Taxonomy (NCBI): domain Eukaryota; kingdom Metazoa; phylum Arthropoda; class Insecta; order Zygentoma; family Lepismatidae; genus Lepisma; species Lepisma saccharinum. The sequence goes on from JAGDQP010000820.1 coordinate 97,813, forward strand.
TTGGGGCATGAAGGAAGAGCTCTTTCAGTCTGAGGTGACGAAGTAAGATGCGCCAGTTTGAGGAACTTTTGGAGGACCTGAAGGCTGGGATGGTACTGAGTGAGAGAGCTTCGCGGGAAGGCCAGTTGGAGTTTGGGTGATTTCTGCAGTTGTTTATTGATTAGTTGGCTTGGATATCTACGGTAGGTGAGGGCTGAGGAGAGGATACTGAAATAATTTTGTAGCAGATGCGGATGCCCCGGACAGCAAGAGCATATGGAAGATGAAAATTTCAAAGAAATGCGACGCTCAAGAATTCCTTTTTCAGGGAAGAAAGAAAGCTTTTGCAGGTTTATTTAAGAAAACTAAAGTCAATTTATTTTCACTATTAGAAACCAGTGGCACTTCTTTGTTTCTCGTTCCACCCTAGTACAGTCAAGAAATATACCAATATGTACTAGAGATTGTATTTCCTGAACGAACTGGTCGGTCGGTTTGCCAACCAGGTCAAACTAGTTCACATGATTGTGAGATCGTAGTTTGCAAGCGAATTAAATGCGCGCACATCACGTGTATATGCCGACCGGGTAGCCGTGCGGTCTGAGGCGTTGGCCCACGACTCGAAGGTTCTGGGTTCGAGTCCCGGCAGGGGCATGGGTATTTTTTAACTTTATAAAGTACACAATAAACAGATGGAAAGAATTGAACTAAGAGTTTAGTTCGCGTCGCGAAGTTAAATGCGTGCACATCCAACATTCCCAAGGTGTAGACAAGGGAATCTGCCACACTTTTTCCATAGGCTTAAACAACGATTATTCACACAGTGCAAATGTTTGCCATGATTCCAATTGACAATCACAACTCAACAAAGCATTAGCCAAAAATAGAGATGATTCCAAATATGTTACAATGGTCTTCTTCCTTAAGGTGCTATTCCACTATCGAGATTGTTCATCAGCTTCCTCGCCCGAGCAAGCTTGACTGGTGTAATAACGCTTTTACTGCTCGTGGAAGAAACTGATCAACAAGACCGATATTATAATAGCAAAAAATCCGTCAAGCTTGTTCAAGGGCAGGCTCGTTGAGCAAGCTGGGCAACATTTGGAGAGACTAAATTTCCTCGACGCCTAGTGGGGAAATACAGTAGGGCAAAGCGCAAAGTATAGTGGAGTTTGCCTTGAGATAGCGTGACGGATTTTTTGCTATTACACTGTTGAGCTTGCTCGTCGAGGAAGCTGATCAACAAGCTTGACAGTGTAATAAGGCCCTTAGAAATACACGACAAGTACAAAAAGTATATAGAAAGAATAGTGCAACCGAAGACCAACAGAAAATTATTTTTTTATGAACTATTTTTCACCTTCCTCGGGAAGGCATCTTCAGGTGAGGAACGATTATCATATGGAAATATGTTTCTATACTGATACAATTTTTGAAAGTTTAAATAAAGTGGGGGGGGGGGGGGAAGGTGAACGTAGTTATTTTAAAAGTAAGACTTTGTAAGGTATTAAACTTCACCGTCACTTACGTATTTTGGAATCTTAAGTTTTGGTGTAAGTACGGTAATTAAAGAGGAAAAGTTTTCCGTTCCTAACAAGGACAATCTAGGGTTATTTCAATAGGTAGGAATTGTTATTCATATTGGTTCTCTGATCTGTGTACATAGAAGTATATAATTATAAAGAAAATTTATATCTTTTTTCCTTGATGTTCTTTTTGGAAAGTAAGTTTTATTAGTTTTGGGTGAACGGAGTTGAGATTTTTGAAGACGCAGATTGGGGAAGAAGGAAGTTCTGAATCTCTTGATAGAAACAGGTTATAGTAAAATCAGGTAGCAGAACTGCCACGGATCAGGAGAGGGAAAAAAACTTCCAGTCACACTGAAGGACTCTTCGACCAGTCACACTGAAGAAAAAAAAACTGACACACACTAGAAAGTTGCATGTTTAAGACAAAATATAAAAAAATGTGTTCAGAAAATGGAACATTACACCGACCTTATGTCCATGTAAAATTTGCTGAAAAGCCCTAATCACGCATGGACGATGCGGCCACGGTGAAGAAAATGGAGAATTTCTCGTGACAGACCGACGAGCAATTACAATGATCGTGGGGAAACTGGACTTTGTTATGATAGTGCGTGGAACATATTTACGAGCAAGAACATTTGTCTAAGGTTCACACTACGGGTGTTCGGAAGTCGAAAGTCAATTCCCGACTTTCGGAATTCCCAGAGCCGTGGTGGCGCAATGTTAAAGCGCTGACCTCTGGCGCTTGGGGTCGTCGATTTGATCCCTGCTTGTGCCATGTGGGTTTTATAGTGGACAAATACCGTGTGCGTGTTTTTTCTCCGTTCTCTCCTATTTTCTCCATTCCACCAATCATCCGTCCGGCCTGAGCCAAATTTTCCTAAAGCCTTTAGGCTAAAGGCCTTGCAAATTAAATTCAAATTCATAATTTGCAATTCCGACTTTCCGGAATCGCAAAAATTGGCATTCCGATTCCGGAATTTTGATTTTCAACAGTCTGTTTCCTTTTTACTGTTAGGATCATTTTACCTTACAATGAACAGTATTAACTTAAATCTTAATTTCCTGCTTTACAAGCGGTAGCTAAGTGATAGAGCGCTCACCTCTGGTCCTCGGTTTGATCCCTGCTCGTGCCATGTGGCTTTGTAGTGGGCAAACGCTGTGCGTGTGGTGGGTTTTGTTGAGGTTCTCCCGTTTCTTTCCACTTTATTTATTACACCGATTTTCCCATGATCATCATCCATCCGATCTGAGCCTAAACGCCTGTAAATTTAATTAAAATTCAAGCTTACGATCTTGCATGCTCTGTAAATTCAAAGATTCACAGAAAAAATACACAGTGACTAAATAAGGAATCCAGGACCAGCTTTTGAGAAATGGAGTTTTGTCACACATAGCAAACGAAAATATTTGCAGTAGTTTTCATAACCAATGTGAAAGTTGCAGTAAAATTCCAGTTGCTACTTGGCAAACGTGTAAAAAACTTGCCATGTAATATTGGTAGCAACTTTCCAAAATACTCTCTATGCTTTAGCAGGACTTCAGAGTTCAGACTGATGTTCCATAATTAACGTGAAAGATTGAGACAACGCAAGCAATACAAGTTCAAATAAAGTAATACACTGCACAGCAGCGACGTACACAGATGGGGGTGTGGGGGGGGGGGGGGGGGGGGGAGGTCTGTCTAGGTGTGAAATTTTCGTAAAATGCATATTTTACAAAAAAATGATACAATGTTTTTAAAATCTGAATTTCGGGGGGTCCGGACCCCCATCTGTGTACATCCCTGCTGTACGGTGTATATGCAGAGAACGTGATTGTACGCGTAATTCCAAGGGCTCTGGCAGTGCTGCGACCATTTTTTCTGTGTGTATTTGCCAGTGTTGACCTTGCGTACTTCAAATTTTTTTTATGATTTAATTTTACATGTGCTGGAATTTTGTTTTTGTATTTGGTACAAGCTTTGCTCCACAGATCTCTCCAAACTCAGTTTCTTCTTCCACTTCTTAGCCATTTTTCGACAGAGGGTTTCAAAATTACGTCGCTCAATTTAATTATACGCCAAGTAATTGCAACCCAATGAAAACAGTTAACATTGCATCCCTTCATAGTCGTCAACGTGTTCAGTCTTTACAAAATAGCAAATGGCAGTCTAAACCTCAAATTTGCCGAGAGGTTAGCACGCTCGCTTACTGTGCGCGTGGTCACCGGTTCAGTTCCCGTTGGGGATCATTGAACGTAGTGGTTCGGAGCCCACTTTACCAAAAGTTGTAGATCCCGTTCTTAAAAGCTGACCAGTTCGTTAAGATAAAAGATAAAATGAATTGTGTGGCCGGTAACAGTACTATGGTTGACCAGTTCGTGTAGGACGTTAATACTAATTCACTCACTCTACTCCAGACTTACCGAGCGGCCGTGGCTCAGTGGTAGACCGTTAGTTTAGCATGCGGGAGTAATGGGTTCAATCCCAGTGGCCGGACAGTTTTTTTCTTAGTCAATCTAGGCCCTGGCCGCCACCTTCACACATCCTTTATTGTCCCCTTTCCCTGCCTTAGCCTTAGATGCCTAAAGGCCATAAATAAAAGTTCAAATTCTACTCCAAACTTCAGTTCGGTGTATCCATTCGCTGTACATGTAGAGTAAAACCTCTTTTCTATCCCTAAACCCAATCTGTTCATCCATCTTCCAATTTCCACCAATTCAATCAGCTCCCACCTAACATTGATATCTTCAGAATAGCGCTGCTTCCGGTTCACATCAAACACTGCTCATTTAAATTGAATTTATTTATTTGTTACATCTTTGGGTCGGGATATGTAGAAGATAGGAAAGGTACCATCCCGGCATTCGTCTTGTGGAACTGAAGAAAACCTCAGTCAGGATAGTTGACTGTGAGGTTCGAACCCATTGCCAAACACTGTTGATTTCTAAATATTATTGTAAATACTTATTTGTATTTGTTTTTAAATCCGACATGTTTATATATATATATGGCAACGCCCTAGCCGAGCTGGTCTACCGGTTCCCGTAAGATCACCGAAGTCAAGCAGCTCTGCGTCTGGTCAGTGTTTGGATGGGTGACCGTTTCAGCACTCCAGATGGTGTTGCCTGTGCGGCGTCCACCCAGCGTCGTGAGGCCAATTGGGGAGCTACCTGAATAAAGAGGTAGCGATCACAGTTGAGGGCTTCGGCTCTCCTCTCCCAACACGTCTGGTCAGCGTGGGAGCAGTAGACCACCTCCTCCCTCCGGGAGAGGCCTCATCCACTAGTGGATTGAATATGGCTGTGCATTATTATTATTATATATATATATATATATATATATATATATTGTACTGTGGTTATGGTCCTATCTCTTCTGGTGTGAATACTAATTTCGTTGTACTGGTTTGCTGGATTTATTCTTACCGATTATACCTTTGTTATATTTCGGTATAAAGTGACCAATAAATAAATATGCTGTACCTGAAACTATTAAATATAAATACATTTGTTCTTGTTGCTCGAGGTGTAAGTTCCCCTCCCCCCAAAAAAAGAAAAGAAATAAGACTTGATTGTATTTCACTGTAATTGTTAATTGCTATTCGAACCATAACTTTCGTAAATATCTTCCCTGCCGTTTCACTGCAAATAGCTCGCAGGCAGCAGAATTTGAAGGTGGATGGGGATGCGTTGACCATTCTACGTAGTTTTTTAATTGTGTACTTGGTGGTTAATTTTGTAATTTGTATAACTTTTGCAGGTCTTCAAAACGACCACAAAGCCATCATGAAAGAGATCGAGAATGGGCTACACGCTTTGCATGCTCAACAGCGCGCAGGAATCGGCTTCTCTACGGATGTTGAGATGAGAGACGTTGACGCGTGCCATCTGGAGCCTATTGCCAGAGTTAATATTGTAACGGATGGTTCTCCAGCCGCTGAGTCGGTAGGTGTACAAAATACGTAGTAACTTGTTGACAATTTATCCGGAAAGTCGATAGCTGTTTTCAAGTTTTGTTATACCATGCACACACAACTTGTGTTATTTATTTATTTTTTTCATTATTAACTCACAAACTGGCTGGACAAGTTGTAAACTTGATGTCAATTTCCCAAAATCCTCTGTGTCATAACATGTTGAAAGTAATTGCGGAAAGTTTCGTCAATTAAAAATACCTGCACATAATGGAGTGCCATTGAGTTCGATGCCCATCACTACCCCCCCCCCCCCAAAAAAAAGGACCTTTTAATATTGGTTTGCTCTCTTCCGTCTGTCTGTAAGACAGGTTAACGCTCCAATAAAAGCGGATAGAAACAATAGGTTTGTTCGGGTGGGTCTGCTCGGTGTTATCTGCACTGGAAGTGTAAGGTAGTACAGAACTGTGTGAATGGATGTGACGTCACAGTGTATATTCGTGCAGCTCTCACTCGAACGTGCAGGCGCTTGTTTCCTTCTGCTAGCAAGTAACGCCATCTGTTACTCTCATACATATGCTTAGAACACAGCACGACTGTCAATTGTCTCCATTCTACACTACTTGCACTCGCGCCAGTCATCCGAAGCAAACAGTTGAGGTGCAGGCTGCACTCGAACGCAAAAGTCTGCACTAGTTCCAGCAGTGTAGCCCACCCGGACAAAGCCTTTTTAATATATTTGGAATCAGCGACCTTATCGTTTTAACCTGTCCGGACGAAAGGATTTTAGACTATACGTGCGGTTAACTTAAAAAGATATAGCTCCAGTTGTAATTGACACCGAGCAATGAGGATTTTTCCCCTATGGACCAAGGAATAAAATGATGTAAATATATATTGTGGGGTTACCTTCATATACAACGTGGGAAATACCTTCATATTCACCCCTTGGAATTTACGTTTGAAAAAAGGCCCTGCGTCAGAACGGGGCGAAGTTTAGTAACACTAATTTTTCTGGCAGGCCCCCCGTGCTACCCTAATACATTGGCATAGCTTCGAGAAAATACCTACAATAGATATCTCAAGGGAATTTTTTATATATATATATATATATATATATATATATATATACAGGGTGTTTCAGGACAAAGTACATTACTTTCGGCAAGTGATACCTGACATCGAAACAAGTAAAAAAGTTCCTATGGATATGGGTGAAATTCCGCTTCGTTTTGGAGATACAGCGTTTCCAACTTGGAGCCTAACAATAGGAAATAGGAATTCTCAGTAAATCAGAAACGATGTATTGAATGAAAATTTCGCTTGCGGAAATTTGTTTCTTACAACATGGTGGGTATCAGGAGTGAAGACACGATGTCTCCGGGTTGTCAGTGTTGCCAACGTGGTATAACGTTTATTTTCTACAAATAGCACTACGTCGTATTATTGGATATTTGCCATCGCAGTGTTGCAAACTATGGATAAGACAGCATTTTATTCAAATATTCTCATTTAGATCTTCGTGGGGTGTAACGGAACAGTCCATTTTTCTCGTTACATGTACCATTAAATTGCTAAAGGGACGCCAAATGTTCCGTTTTTCCCTACTAGGGAGGGAGTAAGTAGAAACATTAACAAAGGTTTCATGAAATTAATAATGTAAATATGTGAGTGTAAGAACATTGAGGTGGTTGTGAGTTTTTTTCATTGAGTGTGCCAGGAAGAAACGCTGCTGTTGAGGGAACCTGATCGACTAAATTGTAAATTTTCTGTCGATTGATCAGACTTGGATCTACCAGATACGAGACAAGCAGTTGGTGTTGTCGAGTCTCATTGTCAGGATCTTTGTTGTAAATAATTTCATAGTCTGTTGTTAAATAATCCTAAACTCATGCAAGATATTCATTCGTTAGAAAAATACATGGTCAAAGAAATGTTTAAATCATTCCACGTCAATTCAATACACCTTTTCCACCTCATTCTCTCCGATTCCATTGATTTTTTGGTAAATAAGTTGTACCTGTGTAGCATATGAAAAATCCAAAATTTTAGAGTTATCTAGCTGCTAGATTGAAAATTCGAAAAATTGCCAAATTTTGACACATCCTCGTACACGAAAATGGCTCTTATCTCTGTAACCCGTTGTCCTAGAAAGCTTATCTTTGGCTCATTTTTAAAGCTACTGAGAATAGGCTTTCTTTCGTATGATATATAACTCGATAGAATTATATAAAAAATATGTATTTTTTAAATTTCAAAAAATTATGTACGAGGGTGTATTAAAAATTTGCCTCACCATTTCGTATGCTCCAAAGGTAAAACTCACGTACCAAAAATCATTGAAATCTGAAATGGTGAGGCAGATTTTTACTTAAAATTCTGTTGATTTGACGTGGAATGACTCGTTTCTCGTTCGGAACCCAACGCCTCAGATTAAGTAGATTGTTAAAATGTTCATGTGTATGTTTGTATTAAGTCAATAGTTATTGCAGGTAAAATCCCGTTATAACGAATTTTATAGGACCCGCGATTTTATTTCGTCATAACGAAACTTTGTTGTAATGAACACGGTATTGCAGAACAAGAATTCGGCGAGGATTTCGAAGAACTTCGTTCTAACGGAAATTTAGTTTGATTCAACATCTTTCTAGATGCTCTTCGTAGTTAATATGGTGTTTGTTTTTTTTTTTGTCTAGATTTCTAAAATATCTTTTTTGGTCACCCTAGTGTAAACCCTGGCTGAAGACCATATACCCTCTTCAAGGGAAGCGTTGCTCCAGCATTCAAAAGACTCCTGAGTCTCTCCAGAAATGGGGCATTTTGTGAAATTGCATTGTTTCATACAAAAGATACGCCTGAAATTACTTTGTTTGCTTCTATTTCTTTCTTAAAACATTTCTTACAACTGGGCCAGTTTCTGTCCACTTCAATATTTTAATAACATTTATGCTACTTACGAAGGAACATTCCCAACTGTCAGTCGATATGAACATGAAATATTTTTTCCGGAAATAGCATTATCCCCACGATCTGCCATATTTTTATGCAATAATTATTTGAAATTGTGAAATTAGTCATATTTGCAGTGAGTAAAAAGTCGCAGTACAGCCTTGTAGTTCACAAAGGATCAAGGAAATGAAGCATCGTAGTACCCAAATGTAGATTGATGCTATAGTGCTACATTTTGTTGTATATCATCAACGTGGCCGCCATCTTGAAATCCGCCATATTGGATGGAGGTAAAAATTTTAAATGGAAAGTGGGTCGTGTGACATATCAAACAATACGAGAATGTTCCCAGAAAGTCATTACAGGTGTCGGATTTGACCTACCTCTTACGGTGATGGATGAAAGTTTGCTGCTTGATATATGAATGGACCCCGCAGTACAACTTTGTTTCTCACAAACCAAGGAAATAAAGTACGGTAATACACAAATGCAGAATGATGGAAAATGGTTACATAACTATAATTATTGTGGTGCGAAATTTTAAATTAGAAATAGTAAAAATTCCTGAATTTGCAAACGTTGGTTAAATTCTTTAATATTACAGGACGTAAGTATACAGCAGCAAACTTTCAGGAAACATAACTCCATCACCGTAAGAGGTAGGTAAAATCTGACACCTCTAATGACTTTCTGGGAACATTCTCCTATAGTTTGATATGTCACACGACCCACTTTCCATTTAAAATTTTTACCTCCATCCAATATGGTGATCCCATCAGTCCACATTTGGGTACTACGATGCTTCATTTCCTTGACCCTTTGTAAACTACAAGGCTGTACTGCGACTTTTAACTCACTGGAAATATGACCAATTTCAAATAATTATTGCATAAAAATATGGCAGATCGTGGGTCTTTTAATGTTATTTCCGGTATATGTACGTTTGAATAAAGACAATAAAAAATATTTCATGTTCATATCGACTGATCAGTTGGGAATGTTCCCTCGTTAGTTTCAAATGTGCTTAACGTCAACTTCATGGAATGGAACTCACCTTTATTTACATATTTGAGACATGTTTTCAGTATTTGTTTACAGTTTTCCAGTTAATTTTTAACGATTATCCTTTACAATAATTTAGTTCGAAACACGAATCGTAATTAAATCGAAAGTAAACCTATTAGTATAAGAATTACATTTACTGAAACACATGAAACCCGCTTTTTTTTTTATCATCTTCATGGATTGACAAAAAAGTTGTAAAAAAAGTGTGAAGTTGGCAAGACTTCATGTGCTAGACAGGACACATCCACCTTATTCTTGTTTCAGTGGAACTAGAAGGAAGATGCTTCTACAGTCGACTTATTGTGGAATAGAAAGTTAGTCAGGTGTGTCTCACTTATGCATCATCAACTCCATGGAATTCATAATCTTTGTATTTTCTTTTAATTTCGGTTTCCTATAACCATGAGAAGAAGCCAAACACTGAATACATCATTCATGCTTCTTTGTAGAATTCCATTCTCATTGTAAGGAACATAGCAGCGAAAAAAAGTTTTAAAAAACGTCAACTCCATGGAAATTACTCTATATTTTGTAAATGGAATAAATAAATACAGTATTGATCTCTAAGCACCTTCAATATCTACCCACAATACCTCCAAGATTCCTAAAAACTATAACATCTTTTACAATTTAAAATGGGTGATTTTTTTTTTTTCCTTTACTATTCAAAAAGCCGTTTCTGGAGAATGACTCGCCTAAGTCCTGCAGCGGAGCACCCTAATAGCCGACAAGTGTTGTCCTTTGTCATAGGAATTAGTTCATTACAAAGAGCAAACATTACTCGGATTTTGCTGCGTTGTTCCCAATACTAAGTCAAGATTTATTACTAGAAAGAAAATACTTTTCGCTGCTTGTGATCTTTTGTGTCCGCAATTTTCAATCAATTTTCCAATTGCTGAAAGAATGAAGTTACACTAGCTGACGGTAGGTGACACTGCTGTGTAGTAACATGTTTGCCCTCTGTTGGAAATAAGAGAAACTCGTTGCATCTAGCTTGGTCATGCTATATATAAAAGTGATTGGTTGTTCTGTAAAGGTTCTTATACTGTTTAACATATCGGCAACAAACTTGGGACAAGAATATTCCTCGATATCCTACAAACGAGACTCTGGGTGTCCCCAGCTGTCAGTGCTGCCATCTTACTGTAAAATTCAGTTTTTGCAAAATCGGTTTACACTATTCAGTGTATCTGCATCAAACTTAGCCTGATTATTCCTCGATACCCTAGAGAAATGACTCTGTGGGGGTAGGTCGGGTTCATTGCCCCAGTTGTCATTGTATGTATGTGATAGTGATAATATTCCTTCTCTGTGTAAACAAACGTCAGTTGTAACAAAAGGTACCAATTTTTCTTTTCAGGGATTGCAGTTGGAAGATTTAATCCTTGAATTTGGATCTGTAAATGCCAACAACTTTTCATCTCTTCAAGATATTGCCAAAGTTGTGCAGCATTCGGTTGGGAGGCCAATCGCTGTCAAAGTCAGACGAAAACAAACAGTCCACAACTTATCTTTGACTCCCCGAACATGGAGTGGAAGAGGGCTTCTGGGCTGCAACATTGTCCCGTTGGAATCCGTAGAGAGATAAAATAGCAAGTTTTCTTTGTTTCTCTCTTTCTTTCTCCCAGTTTCATGTGATCCAAAATTTACAAGCTGCGAAAGCCATCTTATTTCCTGTACATTGAATAGTATTTCTGGTGCTAAATGTGACAAGATATGGGAAAACTGTATTGTAAAATATTTTATTTTCAGTTCATTGTAATATATTAATGCCAATAAAGATATTAGACAAACATGCGGACTGTCTTATCAATATTTCACAATTTTTGGGAGTTGATGGGTTTGCATCTTCCTCAGGTACAAGGGCTGGTGGAGAAATACTTTTAAGTTCGTTGCTTCGCATTTTGGAAAATTCTCAGGTTTATTTTATTTTATTTTATTTTTTATTTTTTTTTGCACTTTCGAAGATATGGCTAATTATATAGAATAAAATGTTTGTTCTAATAAAACCTTTTTCCATTCTCAATACAAGGGGGGATGGGACGGAAATCGTTCTCTGGTGGGCGGACCCGCTTAGTAAATGCTTCCGCCGATAGAGGCCTCTTGCGGGGACCCTTCTAAATGAGTCTGCTGACCGGCGTGGTCAAGTGAAGTTGTGGTGCCACGTAAAATTTTTTTAAGCGCCTCTCGCTTGTTCCTCGTTTTTTGTGATGACTGAAATGGAAACAACATGAGGCTGTGTGCAATTCTGTTTTCTGTTAGGGAAAACAGTTGTAATGCTGCTCAGGGGAAACCACAAATTTACGAGTGATTTTCCCGCTTCAAGAATGGTGAGTTGTCACTTGAAGACTAACCTCGCCCTCTCGAACAGACGAAAACATCGCCAGAATTGGTGAAGTCATTATGGAAGACCGTCGCAGAACCTCTGACGACCTTGTTGATTTGTTTGGTGCGGCCTGGTGTTTCTTTGCCAACGGACTTTGAGCAAAGAATTGCAAGTGAAAACAGTTGCAGCAAAGGGGGCCACGATGGCTCAGTTGGTAGAGCGCTCACTTCTTGTGCTAGGTTTCGTTAGATCGATCCCTGCTTATGCCATGTGGGCTTTGTGGTGGACAAACACCGTGTGCGTGGGTTTTCTCGGGGTGCTCCCGTTTCATCCCACTTTCTTCATTCCACCAATTCATCCCATCATCATTCATAATGCCTGAGCTATAGTTGCGTAAAGGCCTTAAAATAAAAACTCAGTTCAATTGCAGCAAAATTCGTGCCTCACCAGCACGCAAAACCTTGAATGAAGAACCAATTTTTAACCTAAAACAACATGATCCAGCTTTTCCACCCGCTATATTCACTCGATCTTGCTCCGAGTGACTTCACCGAATGAAAAAATCCTCAAAAGAGAACATTTTACAAATGTGGATGAGGTTAAGAAGGAGCCATTAAAAGGTATTTGGCAAGTGTTTCACGACTGCTTCGAAAATGGACTACTTTGAAAAGAGATTCAATTTGTAACGCCCAAAAATAAATACACAATTTTTTATTACAAAATTGCGGTTTCTTTTGGGGGTCCCCTCGTATTATACTACTTGTGGGCCCCCACTCCACTGACAAACTTCTGGAGGTGATTTTCTCACATCAAAACAAGACGAAACTTTGTCTGACGATTTTATTTAATATGCACAGTTTCGGAGCTACAGGCTGCAGAAAGCGTGAGAAAATGAACTTTAGATTTCTAACACCACGAACAGTAGAACTAATGCGGCATGGTACCGTCAAAGACTTCAAATATGCTCTATTTAAAAATGCAATTCCAAAATTGTGCGATAGGTATGCAAGGAAGTATGTGCTTCATGGATTTTTTTTTCTGAAATAGAGGTAGGTCGAAATGATCATGAATTAAACGACTTCCCGTGTGAGTAAACATGACACACGTCATTCCCAGCATCCAATCGAACAATAATATTCAATCTCTCTGTTAAATAAACATTCGATCAAATTATGCAGTTTTTACTCCTATATTTTATGCAACCACGCATTCTTTTACAAAATCGTTCGGTGTATGGTTAATTAATTTGAATTAGTATTATGGGTTAGGTGTATGGAATCTACTTGAAATACTGACTTGGCGCAAACAAGTTATTGTTTCCTGGTGGAAAACTCATGCTCATTTCGTACCATTTTTACTTGAGATTATTCCTTTGGAGAATCTCTTGCACGCCCATTGCAGAATTTTGAAATATGAATTTTTGGATAGTGTAGATTTAACATCTTCGACGGTACCATGCTGCATCAGCTTTACTGTTCGCGATGTTAGACTTTTGAAGCTCTAAAGTTCATTTTCCCACGCTTTCGGCAGCCTGTAGCTCCGAAACTATACACATCTCAAAAATTTGCCAGAGGAACTGTCGTCTTGTTTCGATGTGAGGGTTCACCTCCCGAAGTTTGTCGGTGTAGTTTATAAACACCCTGTATATACTTCCTAGCTATTATTATTATTTTCAAAGAAATTTTGGGATGAATCTTATCATTTATTCGATAACGGAATTAATAGTAAATATATTGCATTTATCCTTTATATTGTACACTCGCATTCATAGAAGAAGGCCGACGTAATTTATTCTAAGCCCTCAAGTTGCACAATCTGGTTAATTTGAATTATGGCCTTTAAGCATCTAAGGCTCGCCGGGGTAAGGGAAGGTGTCTGCCAAGTCCTATGTTGAAGGTGCCATCCCGGCATTTGCCTGGTGTGACAGGAAAACCCTAGAAAAACCTCAGGATGGTCGGGCGCCGGGATCGAATCCACAACCTGCAGAATGCTACGCCAACACTCTACCACAGCAGCGGCGGCTCGGTGCACAATCTGATAACACAGTATGTGAAGCGTTCATTTTAAATCAGCGTAGACTATGCAACTTAGAAAATGTATCAAATATTATTTTAGAAGATGATGGAACTAAAGAAAAACGCTGCAACATGTTGATATCTATAAATACTTGAAATTTACGTTTGGTCATCCATAAAAATATGGAAGTAATATTTACGATCGATTTTCACTTTTGCTTTCTGAATGTGATGTAATTACAAGAGATGTACCAACAGCACTTGTAGAAAACCAGGAGAAAAGTGCGATTTAAAATATATATATATATATATATATATATATATTGAATTATTACTGAGTGAGAGCTGTTTAATACAGGGTGTTTCAAAGTGATTTGAACGATTTCAAATAAATTTCAGAAATTGTCAAAATAAGACGTAATTTCACACATATGTTTAAGTTTGTCAGAGGGTAACCTTAAGATGGCTAGCTACAAATGCTCAATAGGTCCTCACTTCGTTGCGCTGCAAATGTCAAGTTGGTAATCTAACTCCGTCCAGCATCGCGTTCTCATCAATTGTTTGCACCTCTGCGCCAATACAATCTTTCAATTCACACACATCTAAGGGGAAGGGGGGGTGCATGCAGTGCTGACGAAATTGACACTTTCTCACCAATGGCAATCACTTTCACAGTAGAGTAACCAATATATACATACATGTATATGTATTGAGTATATTCTATAGACTGCCTACCATAAATATGGCTGCTACGAAAAGAAAATCTATTTGCGAGTTCTGACTCTATTAATTTAGTTTTTGTATTTACGTCATTGAAACTACAACATCGAGTTTTTCGTATTTTGAATTTTCGAACAGAAAAATATTTACTTATACCATAAAAATGGTGTCGTGATAGAATACACCCAGTATATATTGGAGCTTACCCTATTTCACAGCTAATCGGCGTGTCGTCTGGCGGTAGAATTATGAGTAGGGCCCGGATTCATATATTTTCGTTTCACATTTCTGAATCAAATGTGCGAATCCTATAGGTCCTAAAATCGGCTAAAATGAGTTAAAAATCTAAAATGACGCTAAATTAAACATTTCACAAAAAAAAGTAGGCATTAATAATAAAACTCCTACTAATAGGAAAAACGTACACGAATGTGCATTTGTTTTCAACTTCCTTACACTTTGTTTCCGTTCGACCTGAGCCAAAGCTATTTATTATATTCAATAGGTAAAGGTATACCTAGTGTACATAGGAAAAAAAAACCGAGCCTTCGTTTTTATTTTTCTAAATTTCGTGTTCTTAAGGTAGCAATTTCTAATACTGCTAACGTCTGTTTAAGCAAGAATTACTTTAATATACGTAATTAAAAATACAACATAAATTAAGCCCTAGATTACAAATAATTTTTGGTATATGAGAGATATTCCGGATTACCCAGTTCTCAGTGTTGCCAACTTTGAAAACATTAAAAAAAACTTCCATACCATATCTGCCCTAAACTTAGCTTAAACATCATTCAACACAATAGAATAAAGTTTTGGGTGTCCCCGACCACAAGCACCCCAGTTGTCAGTGTTGCCAGCCTATTTTAAAATTAAATTTATAGAAATGCCTTTATTAATACAAATCTACACGTGTGCATTGATTTACACTAAATTTGACATACATAAATATTAGGTACTGGGACAGGTCATACAGGCACCGTAGTTTGTCAGGGTTGCCAAACAATTAAAAATTTAATTTCATATTTGTTACCGTTGGACGTATCCGCATTGATTTATACCAAATCTGACATCTACATTAGGTTCTGGGACAGTTCATGTGGGTACTTTCGGCGCCACAGTTCTCAGTGTTGTAAACCAATTACGGAAAATATTTTTTTTTTAATTGCTCCCATATCGTTGAACGTATTAGGATCGAACTTTGTATTTACGTACTGGGACGCGTCATGTACTTCAGATACCACAGTTGAGAATGTTGCCGATCAAGTTTAAAAATTAAATATTTACTACTTCATTTCAGTTCGACGTAACCGCCGGACCAAGCTTTCAGTATCCATATTCGAAACATACTGTGGTTGTTCCATGTACCCAAGCAACCAGTTGTCAGCGTTGCCACCGTATTTTAAAACTCTCAAATGGCCCCCATACTGTTACGTGCCGATAGCTATTCCTATGCTTTCAAAAAAAAAAAAAAAAAAAGCACAAGGGAGGCGCGGGACGTGGCTACGTTACGATATGCTTTGAAATAAATACTTCTTAGAGCCCTATTGCAACAGACTCATCGTATAGTGAAATACGATGTACTAGTAAACTCGAACATTAACTCTGCCCTTGAATAGAAGCAGGTTATTTCCCGGGATTTTGAGCTAAAGATAATTGATTTTTGCGGACGGTAATTATGATCAAAAATAGATATCTTCCTTGAATAATACCGTAATTAGAAGTTAACGTATTGTATATCCGGGATGAGGGCATATTTCAGTAAGAATTCATTCAGGGTGAAGATATAGGAAGTATAGCAATGTGGCAGTGAATGCATAAATAATTCCATCATTTGCCTCGTAAGGCTACAGGAAAACAAAGCAATAGTAAATTGGGTTGAATGTGTGAAAGCTCAACTCCAATCTTGCTGATTACATTGATTATCTGCAGTATACAGCATCAAATACTTACTGTGTGAATAGGATGACGTAAAAAAAAAGTTTTCTTTTTTACAATACTAGGTATACCCTGTGCAACGCGCACGGGGGTGTGTGGAGGTAGCGATCCATATAGTCTCAACCAACGGCACGAAGCGAGGTGGGGTGGTCAGTCCCACGCTCGGCTACCTTTACCTCCCAAAGTGCCCTGGAATAACAAAGACACTGTGGTACTCAATTTGATAGGAGGCTGATTATATCTCAGAGCGCCAGTCATTGGAACACTGAAGGAAAATTCTCCAGTGTCCTGGCCGGGATTTGAATTACAATTCTTGAAATGTTATTTCATTCGGACAACAAGACATGCCCCTTTTTACACAGTCTCCATTTGACTTTTACGGTAATATTATTTTCGGAAGGATTAATAAAGTGTGTCCAGATTAAATCCTTTTTTCTTACTGTGCAATCCACTGATAAAAGAGTCTATAAACGAACAGCAAAGAAGCAGAGTACCGAATAAATTCTTACACCCGACATAAATTCGAAGCACCGAATAAGAAATGATTATCAAATCTGCACAGTTACTCGCTACTGTCCCTTTCCTCATAAACATAAAAACGGGATAGAGCAATGTAATCATAGAAGCAAATACATGACTACCAAGTTTTTCTTTTTCTGCCAGTTTCTCACAATATATAAAAAAGAAATAATTGAAATATGAACATCTTGTTTCATGATATTAATATCTCCTTCTAGCAGCCAACCGATAAAGAACAAATCAAAACAACGCATTTTATGTCTCCACCTGTAGGTTTGCGGTTCCATAATACTGATTATTTTGAAAACTAACTTTCACACGGGACAAATTGCATACCTTTTACTGGTGAAAAAAACACACCTTTTCGTACTCTTAAAAATAATATAATTCTTTCAAAGAAAAGTATAATTAACATGTTTTAAACACGGCTTAAAAAATTCGTTTAAAACAAATGTTCAAAATATTTAAAACAATCGTCTCTGTTTTAAACATTGTGTTTTCAACATTCCAACCCTGGTTGAAATATGCATTTGCAAATGCATAACTATACGAGCCCTAGTTATGTACTTTCATGTCTGAAAGGTTAAACTCTGTAGACTTTTTGTAGAAGCTCCATTGCAATTCGTGCAACGAGGAAAAAAAAAACGAAGGTAGTGCTGCTACCTAGCTTCAGAGATCATTGCTTTACATTAACCTTCAACAAACAGTATCAAGAGGATGATTTGAATATACACGAAACTTCAATATTAGTGAGAAAACACAGCGACCTGTGTAACTAAATTACTCGTTAAATTTGACGGTCGTGGGTAAAAAAAAATTATTATATACAAATATTTTAATCATTACCTACGCTTTTATACATAAAATTTATTGATACAATGAAGACATGAAATATTTACTAATCACGCTCTAAGCCTCAGCTTCTTCTGTATTTTTCTTTCTCGGTACACGAACTCCAGCTCTTGCTTCGGGATGCTGATCAGTCAGAAAGCTTCTCAATTCGCCATATCTAACCAGCATGTCTTGTTTCACCTGGAAAGCAGCAAACAGAGAGCAAATCACAAAAAAAATCTTAAGACTCCCACAAACTGGAAAAGTCAGTAAAATATACTTATTATTCTACTAGAAAAGTATTGGCAGTTATTTTTCAAAAAAAAGTTTTGGGTCGAGAATACTGTAACGTTCCAAGTGCCGCGCCACGTGCTCAGCACGTGTCGCTCATAATCAAAATATAAACAAGATAGTGTGTGATACGAGTGTTACTACATAAACAATCAAGAGGAAACGTAAATAGCGCAGACGACAACTTGAGTTTCATAAAGAAGCCACCGATGGAGGTACCAACGATACGAAGGAGGAGTTAGCGACATCAGCAAATTTGGATCTATAAAACACCGACACACCAATGTAAACCATCACTTCCCTGGGTGATCACTTCTCTCCTCTTTCCTAGTACTCAGTTGCTTCGGACTGGTACGCTCCTTCAAACCTGTACATTCAGCTGTTGTCGGACTGGTACGCTCCTTCAAACCTGTACATTCAGCTGTTGTCGGACTGGTGTGCTTCCTAAACCCGCTCTCTCAGTTGCTGTCGGACTGGAGGGTTTCCTATCCTGCTCACTCTGTTGCTGTCGGACAGGTGGGCTACCTAATTTAACCTGTGCTCAGTTGCTGCGGACTGGCACAAAATCTGGTACTCAGATGCTGACGGACTGGTACCTTCCTTTCAGCACTCAGTTGCTACACCCAAGAAGAAGAAGCCAGAAAAGTTATATTATAACTTTTCAGTTTGTATAATTACTTTGGTACGGGAGACTCTTTTTATTAATCTAAAGAACTTATATTATTTTTATAATAAAACTGGTGATGGGCAAAACTCATACCCCGTGTATCTTTGTCTCTACCTATATTTCCACAAACAACAGGGTGTTCCCAAAGGAACATTACGATACGAAGTAGTAAGGAAAAACTTGACAACAAATTTATCACGATCAGACCTTTACAGCCATCATTAACAACGTCACCGAATCCCACTACAAGCTGGAACTGTGACAATAGTAAAAATGAATCTCCACTGACTAACACCTGGTTCTTCTGGATCGCCAGCAAAGAATCCAATTAGCTGATGTTACTGGCGTTGAGATTATTCAGCCTTTTTAACTTTATACAAAATAAATAAGTAATCGTCTCGAATGAACGTCAAGTTGAGAATTTTCAACTGCGGTTACTGAATCAACAAATACAAGAACTCTACTGGGCAATTTCTTGTCATGTCTGACGAAGCTTGGAAGTAGACTAACAAGGGACACTGATCAGGTGACAAGAGCACGATTTTGATGCAAATTGGTAGGTAGGTACAGTGTTTAGGTAAACTTTCACAGCCAAAATTATAGCTGCTATGGTCAACAAAAACGGCAAGGGGACCCAAGAAAGATTGAATGTAGAGACGAAATAAATCGAAAGCAAATAGCTTAATGGATACCGAACAGGTGGCGATACATGCTGGAGGGTATGACGTCAATGGAACTCGCAAGTTCATCGCCGTAATAACAAATGTTCGCCATCGGGATCTATCCTTGGCAAGATCAAGCCAGTTTTCATCACAAACACCTACTTCTCGAAGATCCCTTCTAATATTGTCCTCCTAACGTCGTCTCCGTCTTCCCAACGATCTCTTTCCATCCGGCTTTCCAACCAAGATGAAATCTAGTCATCGATTTTCTCCCATCCGAGCTACATGACCTGCCTACCTTAGTCGTCGCGACTTCATTATTTTTACAACATGGGTGAGTCGTACAGTTCGTGAAGTTCTTCATTATGCAGTCTCCTCCATTCTCCAGTCATCTTGTCCCGTTTATCTTTCTCAAAACCTTATTTTCAAACATTCGTAATTTATGTTCATCTGCTAGGGTCCTGCTCCAACTTTCGCAACCGTAAAGTATTACTGGCAGAATAACCGATCTGTATATTTTCAATTTCAACTTCCTTGATATTAATCGCGAGGTTAAGAGTTTCTGGACTAAATAGAAACATGCGTTGTGCGATACTAAACTGCTTTTTATTTCTTCCGTTATCTCGTTTTTGCTTGTTACCATGGTGTCTATTAATTTTCTAACTTGAAATTCCCTGAGTTTTCCAGGTTTTCCATGATCCTTTTATCCAAATTCTCTAAGTTCTTAGTATAGTGGAACATGTAAATAATACGCTATGACTTTTTTTTAAAAAAAAGTCCCACCACCACCCAGTCCAAGAATCTTGTACACACATTGTTGGTATTACACAAGTAGAAAAAAAGATAATTTCCTTAAAATAAAGGATATTACATTCAAAAAATCCGGTCAGCAGTGGGAATCGAACCTACGACCTTTGACTTACCGGAGCAGTGCTCTTACCAAGTGTGGACAGGTCCATCTCATAAATGATCTATTTCCTTGAGTTTTCCAGATTTATAAAATTCCCTGAGTATTCCAGGTTTTCCAGGGTGGTAGACACCCTGGTTACGTATGCCCCCAAATATTTAAATTTGTTTACTTTCTTCCTAATTGTTATGTACCCATTTCTGTTATTCCCTGCGTTTCGGTTTGTTATCATGTCTTTTGTTTTCTCTATATTTACCTGTAGACCTATCTCATCGCACGCTTCTACTAAGGGTGCAGGCGATGGTCGTATGCAATGACTGCATTCAGTGAATGCTTGCGACGGAAGCATGTAGTGGGGTAATTTCCTTTGTGCATCTGGCGCGTGCACGACGCCCTAGTATATCTATACAATCATATGATTTACTTTCCGTGCATTACGAGTTTAAGATCTTTCTGTAAACAATATTTCTTGCAGTAACAGAATTTTAGGCACGATTACAAACAATTATAATAACAATATAATCAGCATTTTAAATTAAACTCAACTTTCATTCAATATAAAACAATATAGTTACTTCAAGCTGCGAGAAAACTCTGCTGCCATCTATCGAACATCAAACTTACTAGAGGACAATCACATCTTTGCATGTATTCTCTTTCTTTCGGGTTTTACCAACAATTTTATAGTATTTTCGTGCATTCTTGACGTAGCTTTTCACTCTCATCTCTGCTGAAGTTCATATTTGGCACAAAATAGTTCCAAATTCAAAGAAAACACGAATAAAAACTGCTAGCGACACCATGCGTCCGACGCGCAAACCAAACCAGCTTCACTGATTTCCCTTCAACGTGTCAATGCAGTGGCGCGTGCAGCAGTTTCTTGCGATCTTCGTATGCGAAAATCGCACAAACGAAACTGCACCTTATGACATCGGTGTTACTTTGTAGTGCCTCTATATCTTCCCCTATTAAATCTACATCATCCTCGTATACAAACAGTTGATACAAGCCATTCAACATTAGTCCCTTTTTTGTTCTCTTTTATTTTTAAAATCGCATATTCTAAAGCAAAGTTAAACAGTAGTGGTGACAAAGCATCACCTTGTTTCAATCCGTTCCAAATCTTGAAACTATTTGACATACTTTCATATCCGTACTCTGCTTATGGGGTCGTTGAGACACATCTTCATTAGTTGAACCAATTTTTTCGGAATTCCAAATCGTATCAGGATACTGTATAACTTTTCCCTTTTGATAGAATCATAAACCTTCTTAAAATCAATGAATAGCTGGTGAACAGTCCCGTTGTATTCCCATTTCTTCTCCAAAATTTGTCTCAAGGCGAAAATCTGGTCCAACATGGATCTATTTCTTCTAAATCCACATTGGTGATCTCCAATTATTTCATCTACGTATACACTTAGGCGAGTTAGCAGTATATTACTCAATACTTTGCAATATGTTAGGAGTAACGAGATTCCGCGGTAATTATTACAGTCTGATTTATCGCCTTTTCTATAAACTGGGACTATTATTGAGGTTTTCCATTTCTTTGGAAGCTCCTCTTTCCTCCATATACCGTTTATGGAGTTCCTTGATTACTGCCGTTCCTTCCGCTTTAATTAATCCGGCTGGAATATTGTCTATTCCCGGTGATTTGAAATTTTTTTAATTTCTTTATCGATATTTCGACCTTGATCTCGCTAGGTTCGGGTATCTACGGTTCTGCAGTATAGATTTCAAATTCCTCTGTTTGTTCCCCGTTGTGTATATTAAGAAGTTTGTCAAAATAACTTTTCCATATATCGATTTTAGTCGGATCCACCTGCAGATCTCCACCTTCATTTCTAATCATCCCTAAGCTTGGCTGGTAACCTTTTCTTAACGGGTTTACCCGTTTGTATAGATCTCGTATGTTATTTGCCTTCTCGTTTTCCTCTATCACCTGACTCTTCTGCGCCATATATTCTCGCTTTTTGTTTCTGAGCCCGCGTGTGGCGTTACTGTAGTGCAGCGTTTCTCAATGTTTTTCATGCCACGACCCCCTTTTACCGTACCCTCTGCCCGGAGACCCCCAAAAGTAATTTTCTTGTCTTGTTTCACTTTGTATTATATATATATATATATATATATATATATATATATATATATATATAT
>JAGDQP010000820.1:124146-141274 GCA_022664845.1 Lepisma saccharinum
TAGCGCGTTCGACTTCAATGCGAGCGGTCCCGGGTTCGATTCCCGGTGGGGACTCAAAGATTTCGGTGTTGACCCAGCATCGTGAGGACAATTGGGGAGCTGCTGTGAATAAAAGACAGTGGCGATCACAGTGAGAGCTTCGGCTCTCCTCTCCCAACCCGTCTGGTCAGTGTGGGAGCAGTAGACCAACTCCTCCCTTCGAGGAGAGGCCTCATCCACTAGTGGATTGAATATGGCTGTGATTTATTATATATATATAAGCTGGAATGTAATGGAGGGTATACGCGGTATATGGGATAGTAAACGAAAGGTTTCGTTATAACAAGCAAAGCGTATACCCACCTAAAAAATTTAGCCAGTACATTCCTGAGTATAAGAACCCGTTCAAGGGAACCGAGATCAATTTGTAAAACAACCTATGATTGGTCGGTGACTTTCGTTGTTGATCTCAGTTCAGCGGCAACGCAAGCCACTGTGGAAGAGCGTATAACAGTAGATAGCGCAGAATGTGAAATGAAATATCAAAATATTAAAAGGTGATCTATTAGATGCAAATAAAACATGTCACAAGATTCCACCCCCACCTAAAAACGATGTAGGATCTATCAAATTACACGGGAGGAACAGTGCTGTAGGTAACCTTTAATTACCTATAAATTTCTTTCTAATTTTTCCGGATAGTATTTGTGGTTGTAATATTAAGTTACGCGTGCTTACAAATACGCTTTCAGTAGTTAAGCAATCGCGGGCCTTTCTTTAGGATGTGTCGGGCAATCTTTTGGAAACAAGGCCATTAGGTAGAATTAAGCGCTGTAGTTCCGTAGTTAGTGGTTACTCAGATATCGAGTTTATATTGCTTTCCATTCCATTCTTATTAGCTTGTATTATTTATTTCCGGTCACAGGCACATCTATAAACATCTAGCGACAACCAACAATCCAAAAAGTGTTCAAAAATCCATATTTTATTATTATTTCGTTAAATAAGCAATCTAGTTGACAAAGAGGAAGAAACATGGCGCCATGCGGGGGAATAGTAAATGTGACATTTCGTGTTATGAATGACACGTATTTTGCCACAAAAAAAAAAAAAAAAACGGACAGTATCTCGAGCGAACGAAAAGGGGCTAATTAAAGTCAGGTTATGAGGTTTTTTTTTTTAATTATATGTAATGTACATCACTCTCACGCACCCTAACTCGCAAGAATGTAGTTCCCACTTCACAGAAATAGTTATCGCTGACAACCACACTTACGTCTCGCTTTCACTTCCTTCAAGATTAATCTAAAGACCTACTTAATGTGAATCTCGAAAGCTAGATGGCGCTCTCTTTAATGAGAAAATTTTTTAACTTCAAAAACCGATATGTACCAGGAATGAACTCATTTCTTGATATCCAAATTAGGAAACAAAAAAACACATGCAAACGAAGCACAGGAGAGTATCAGACTCTCGATTTCATTATTAACCATTGTTGAAATCAAGCTATTGTTACCAACAATAATACGCTATAACTCATCCACCTAAAAACATAAGATTTAGCACAAACGTGTAACACAACATTCATTCATTGTTGAACTCAATGTATTGTTGACAACAATTGTTACATATATCTTACGACTAACAAATACTCAAATCAGTACACGTATTCAAGATTGCGAAACCAAGAATTACAGAGCTTTAAAAATTGTTCATTTAATCAACGGTTCATTGTTAACGCAAGTATATTGTTGGCAACAATGACTGCCAATAACTGACAGCCAAATGCAGATACAAACACAAGAATATGAATTCAGATTAAATAAATCAAGTCCTTTTGGATCCACTGTACCAAAGTTTTCCATTTAACCAATTCAACATCACTGCAATCAATTAATTGTTGAAAACGGTGGTATCCATTATAATCTGAGCAAACATTTATCTAAAGCAACCGCACTATTCAAAATGACACTATAGACCTAGAATGAAATCAATTTCTCGATATTCAAATTAGAAAAGAAAGAACACATGCAAACGAAGCACAGGAGAGTATTATATTTTCGATTTCATTATTAACTATTGTTGAAATCAAAATACTGTTGTCAACAATAATACGCTATAACTCATCACCAAATCCACCTAAAAACATGATTTAGCACAAATGTGTAACACAAGAATATTAAGAACATGAGCGTTCTAAATTTTCGATATGACTTATCGTTCATTGTTAAACTCAATGTATTGCTGACAACAATGGTTACATATGTCTTACGGCCAACAAATGCTATGAATTCTAAACTCAGCACAAACTTTTGCCTAGATTTTCTTGCGATCCCCGTATCTAATTATATTTGGAACACACCCGTGACCTTGCTGTATTATTTTTTTGGAACTATTTTTTCCTAAGATCTATGCATTTAATCCTCTGTCAGTTCAGTGAGAGTTGTGTAGTTGTACTGTTCACATGTGCAGTGTATTTCAAGCTTACACTTAACAGTAATTTCGTTAGGAGAGAGTGTAGTTTTTTTAAGGTAAACCGAAAGCTTAGAACGCCGCCATTGTAAATTATGCGAGTGGTTTCTGCCCAAACGTCTCTGGGTAAGGGGAACCGCGTCTGGTTTGCCATTCCCTTTCATCGGATGGAGATGATGCTTTAAAATTTTTAAATAGTGGGTCATGTGATATATCATCTATGCTGGAATGTTCCAAGAAACCCACAGATGAAGTTAGTTTTGACATAACTCTAATCCTGTACGACAAAATGACACGTGAAATTGACGTGAAGAATGTTACTTTCGGCTAATATTACGCCTTTATGAAACTGAGACTTCATCTTCCGTTAATGTATTTACAACGTTATGGTGCATTACATGTTGCGGACATGAATATCATATTGCTCAATATAACGGTACCTCTTCTGTAGCCGTCTGGTTTTCGTTTCTTCAACCGTTTAAACAGAAAACGTTTTCTCATCATTCTCTCACACATCCTCCAGATCCATCTCATTTTGTCGTACAGGATTAGAGTTATTCCAAAACTAATTGGGTTTCTTGGAACATTCCAGCATAGACTGATATATTACATGACCCACTTACTATTTAAAAATTTTGAAGCATAGTCAAGATGACGGTCATTGATGTCATATCCTCCCGCATGCATCACCTCCTGTCCAGTACCCATTACTAGCCATTTGCTTCCAATATATTTAATACTATGTAAAAGAAAAAGCGTTTTTCTTAATGCTTTCAATTTACTTCCTTTCTTCATTCCATCTTCCTCGGGTCCCCTTGTAGTTATTTGTTGACTACATCAGCTATAACTTTGGCTATGAAGGTTTACCCAGGAACTGTACTGTACCTACAAACGAATTTTCATAAGAATCGGGCTGTGTCAGCTGGTGAGTGTTCCTTGTAAGAAATTATCGTAAAACAAATAACATGCATGTTGAACGCACCTGGAAAATTATTATTATGTCGAGAAATTCGGATAGTCGTATATATCGTTAATAATAATAACACTCGACAATATGATTTTTGACACAAGGAAGAGGGAACCTGGCACCCTGAAGGCTAATATGTGGTCGGAATCAGTTATCACCCATAGTTTAGCTGTGATGATGACAGGTGGCTCCACCAAGCGTACTGCTGAGGCATGCAGCGTGACGCGTTTTAAAGACGGCAATAGGGCATGAACAGTCGCAGTGTGCTACTATTGCTAGTGACTCACAGTTCTTGGTTACAGACAGGGAAAAGATGCCAAGGAAGTTGTTTTGTGTGTGGCAGTTGACATTTGAAACACCCCACATCTGACGACCCTAGTAAAAAATATATATGAGCTTCATTTGTTATGTAAAGTGGGAGAGCAGGTCCCTCATATGTGCTGTTCGGGCCAGCATGTAGCATCTGACACAGTAGGCACAAGGTTCGCGACATATGAATCTTGTAGTACCTATGGTATGGCGTGAACGAAAATATCAGTCATCAAAATGTTATTTCTTCCTTTAAATAGTGTATTAAATATCAAATCAAAACACAGTACAGTATCCAAATCTGCATCGGCAGTGAGCCTTACCAGTACCACAACTCCCAACACAGCTAACGGTAGAACAGGAGTTGGAACCTACGGCAGCTACCGATGTGGGTCTAGTACCTCGTCCTGTGAACCACAGTCTGCTAACACAAGATGATTTAAACGACCATGTTCCGGACTTGATATTGTCCAAAAGTAAGCCGAACTGTTGTATTTATGGTCATGCCTTGCATCTTGATCTGCTGGAACTGTGGGTAATTGGGACCAACTATAGATAGGAGCCCACATGTTTACGTGCGCGGGGTGAAGTGAGGTACGGGGAGTATGTTTTCTCTACCTTTCAGGTGAGTCCACTATTCAAAGATATTATTGCTCTTCCAGTATCTTGCGAAATTTCAGTGTTGCCAGACGTATAAAAATTGTCACATCGGGACCATAGCCCATAGTAATAGTATCATTCAGTTCTTTTGTAATTTTTCGGTGATTCAAGCAGGTAAATAACTTAAGGTGGGGACGAATGCATTCACCCTATCTTCTTTGTCAGCACTCATCGAGACCGAGATGGTTCGCTGTCAACCGTTCTCGAAATTATTCATCTCCAGGAGGGTTAGTAATCAAGGTCAAAATTATTCACTTGTTTTTTCTACTGAATGAAACTGAACAGCTTTATTTAAAAAAATGTGATCTTAGACCATTACCGTGCTTTATTTAAAAAAAATGTGATCTTAGACCATTACCGTGCCTTAAGGTCGTCACGTGTAATTCCTTTGTCATTTTGCTATAGAAGAAAAAGTGGGAGGTAACGGTCAGGGCCAAGGTTCTACGTGCCATCCCGGCATTCGCCTCTTAAGACTGGAGCAAACATTAGAAAACCTTCGAGACGGACTGCTGTTACCGCCCATAAAATTCATTTTATCTTTATCCTAGAAAACTTGTCCGGATGGTCGACTTGAGCTGGGCTCGAAACCGCCTCGCTTATCCGAAGTCAATAATTATAACCGCTAGACCACGAGGTTCTAGTTGATTACAATTTTGTTATCTACCCTACATAAGCTTGTTAGCTTCTCATGGCGGAGGCTACATATTTTTGTACAGTTGGCTCGGATTCGCTCCCAATGAGCGACCATAGCTCAGTTGAGTCCTGGGTACGATACCATCGACCGTCCATCCTGACAGAAGTTTTTCAGAGTTCTTCCTCAGTCACAAAAGGGAAATACCAGGACTGTACCTTCCACTTAGGTACTGGTCGACTCCTTCAAGCATCCTTTCCCCTATACTACCCCAGCCTGAGCCATAGATACCTAAAGACCATAAATAAATTCAAATACGCAACCACTTTTCCACGGCTGCATTTGAAGTAACTAATGAGTGTGCGTCTAAGATAGTAACTGGAGGCTTGTATATGGGTCACTCGAATTTGGATTTATTTTGGCCTTTAGGCATCTATGGCTCAGAATGACGTGTAACTCCAGTATATTTTTCCAGCGAAGTCCCTGTGTAATGTGTGTTATATTACTTGACAGTCTTCTGAACCTTATTTAATTTAAAATTTTGTTTCATAAGTATTAGGACTGGACAGGCCTCTACGGTATAAACTTAAGGGGAGAGCTGTGTATATTAATTAAGAAAGAAAGACTTATATAACAGACGGCAGATAAACAAAACTAAAGTAATGCCCAATGAGAAATATCGATGTATAGACTCGAAGATCCTTTATTATCATCGATCACCAAGGACCCATTGACAGACATACATTATACGTAGGCTTGCGGTACGTAACTAGAAAAACGCACATTCCAGATCAGATGAAGTTCAATGTCGAAGCATGACATAAACCCAATAGACAAAGTGTTGACAGGGTACCTCTACACATAATACATAAGGAAGAACTTCCTTCGCGACCGCGTGTTTATGTCGACATGACACTAAAACAGACGAACAACTAAGAAACAACAGTTGTTAAGAAGGACATAAGTAAACATAATAAAACAATCACGATATTTGAATGATGCGCTAAAAAAAAACATAAGAAAACCGAAATCAGTCAAAGTACAATGTTGCAACAACATGAATTGAATATGCCTACACGGCAGGGAGGTAGGGACACTACGCAATTAACACCGAATTCCTCAGCCTAGCATTGATGTGAGCGTTGGAGAGCAGTTCTCTCTCTGGCTTCAGCATACAACGTTCTATTCGGATCAAATGCCTTCCCTCGTGTGCCAAACAAAGATTGTTACCCAATGTAATCTACAGAAAATCCTACCTGATAGTGATTCCTGAGAGGAGCAGTCTTCTTGATGTGGTTTTGCCAACCGGGTAACCTGGTGTAAAACGGAGGACGTTTCTTCTTGTGAAGGACCACTTTGCCACCCATCACACACTACGAAAGAAACAGAACATTATGCTTACATTCTAGCAGTAAAGGGAGACGAGAATTACCTCACAGAATTCAATTTATCAGCACAATCAAAATAAATTAGAGCGTTTTTATTCTATTCCATTACCAGGACTTAAACCGTCAGAAAACAGCGCAAGAGATTGTGTAACACTTATTTTTTTCCTAACTAGTACTCATATACAGAAACACATACATTTCTATATAATAATAATCGTTGTAGTCTCAAGATGCCTTACGGGGAACTCAGTCAGGATAATCGGTAGCCGGGATCGAACCCACGACCTCCCGAATGCTACGCCAACGCTCTACCACTGAGCTATGGTGGCTCGGTAAATGTTGACTACCAATGAGTGAAGCAACATGTAAAATAGTTGTGATCAATAAGAGATGATTAGTCAAAAGAAACACAATAAAAACTACCGTTCAACACTGTTCGCTGTGACTGTTCAAACTTACTTTGTTCTCTTGACAAATTTGACTTTTGTCACTCTGTGGGTTGGAAGCCGATGGGAAGACAGAGCCGTCGTTGGAAGGACATTCCTAGAAGGGACTTTCGAAAGAGAGGTGTTCGTGATGGAAACTGACTTCATATTGCCCAGGATAGAATCCACTGGCAAACGTTTGTTACTGCGGTGATGAACTTGCGAGTTCCTTCGAATGTTAGTTACACCCTAATCTTTCTTCTTCCTATACTTTTTTGGATATGAGAATTGCTGTATGCGTGGCTTTCAAAACAGACAAATCAGCTTTGAAAAACTCCAATATCAATGCAAACAGTGCTTCAAAAATAAATTCTAACTAGACCATGAAAATCTAGTTTCCAAAATTCCAGACTTACAGCATTCTACTTCAATACATATATGCCTTCTTAGTATGCACAATAGTGCTTAGGTTAGGTTAATTTCTGTTCTTTTCAGGCCCTTGAGTCTACAAGTCATCATGTATAATTCTTTTGCTTTAGCTGTAGAAGGGAAGAGAAAGGTAGCGGCCAGGGCCCAGACTCTAGGTACTATCTCTGCAATGACCTGATGTGTCTATTCTGAAATGGTAAAACCTTATCAGAATGATCAGTGGGAGAAAGACTCGAACCCGCCTCGCCTATCTAGTGTTAATCCAAAGTCAGTGATCGTAATTACTACATCATAGTTTTGACATTTTTAGTTTTTAACATTTATTTATGGCCTTTAGGCATCTACGGCTCAGGCCGAGATACGGGAGGGAAAGAATGCGAGAAGGAGTTAACCAGGACCTAAGTTAAAGGTATCATCCTGGCATTTGCCTTGTATGACTTAGGAAAATCCCGGGAAAAACCTCAGTCAAGATGGCCGGTCTCTGGAATCGATCTCAGGGCCTCCGGAATACTAAGCCTACGCTCTGCCACTTTGATACGGCTGCTCGGTTTTTGTAACCCGTAGTTGATTCTTCGATTGCTACTATATAGATGAGCTTAAGTAGTTTCACAGCTAATTCATTTCTTTAACCGGGGTTACCCTTTTACATGTGAAAAAATCAAGCAAAACATCGTACAAGTAAAAAGCCCGGGATAAGCCAGAAAATTTTTCCAACGGACAAGGTAGAGTGCTCGCCTTGTAATCGAACGGACTCGGGTTCAATTCCTTGTGCCGATCGTCCTGACATTTTCCCTGATTTCCGTCGGTCACACCAGGCAAATGCTGGGATGCTACCTTTAATAAGACCAGGCCAATTTCTTCCTAAACCTGAAGTAGTTATGGAATATTAAATAGAAGTTTTATGCTTCTCTGAACTTACTTTTAAGCCATCATTTTCTTCCACCTGGCTTTTCTTTTGTAATAAAATAAGCCTGAAAGAGGTGTCAATTCTTGCAGCTTAAGTTCATCAAATTTCCAGTCTACAATCAATGTTTCACATCAGCGCTTCTACTACGGAAATTCTGGCTGTAGCTGCACAAGTTACCACCCTTTTCAAGCAAGTATTAGCATCATGTAGCAAAAATCAAGGTTTGAAAAATATGTTCAGAGAAAGACAAACCTTACATTTAGTATTTCGTCAGTTTCAGGCTTCAGCAGCAAGTGCTGTGAAACCTCATACAACCGCTCTGTCCGTCTGTCGACAACTTTCAACTCAAGAACTACTAGGGTTAGGAAAGTGGTTGAGGTGTAGTTGGAAAGGTCTCGGCGAGACTAGTTCAAACCATATAGGGGCGGTGGCAGAGAAGAACGTGGACAATTTATAACTTTGGAACTGCTAGGACTAGGAAGATAGTTGAGGTGTCGCTAGAAAGTCTCAGCGAGACGAGTTCAAACTTCAAACCCGTATCATTCATCCAGCTCGCAGGAGCGAATCCCCAGTTCCGGGGGCGGGTGTGTTAAACTCAAGAACTACTAGGACTACGAATGTTGCTGAGGTGTCGTTGGGAAGGTCTCGCTGATATGAGTCAAAATTGCATAACTTATACACATGGAAGGGGTGATTCCGAAGATGGGGGCAGTTTACACTTTGGAACTACTAGGGCTAGGAAGGTGATTAGGTGTCGTTGGAAAGGTCTCGCCGCAATTTTTCCAACGGTACATGTGTCACCCAAATACGATGCTCGCTGCTGTAGTCTAGAGGTAGTTCCTCGATTGGGCTCCGTCTTACATGTTTACTTCCGAGTTGATTTCGTGGCTTTTCCTGGATGTTCAGGTCAGTGGAAATCTC
This sequence comes from Lepisma saccharinum, assembly GCA_022664845.1. NCBI lineage: Eukaryota > Metazoa > Arthropoda > Insecta > Zygentoma > Lepismatidae > Lepisma > Lepisma saccharinum. The sequence continues at coordinate 133,235 of JAGDQP010000820.1, forward strand.
TGAATTTCATTTGGAATATTGGTCCTAAATCACCTGACATTAAGAAACAAGGATGTGGGAAAGAAACCGGCAGGGCCTATCTTGAAGGTATCGACCTACCATTACCCTAGTGTAAGGAAAGATCTCAGGTCAGTGTTGGAAATGTTAATCTAATGAACAAATGGCGACGAGGATGTGCGTTTACGAATCCCACATGAGTCAAATATGGAAGTTAATGCATTAAGGGGATACGAGAAACTTTTGAGAATGACTTTGGATAACATAATATTACCGATATTCACATTCTTTTCCATCTGGAAATCTAGAATAGGTACATGCTGGGTGAAAGTCAAGTTTGATAACAGCAATAAGGATGTAAAACCTGAAAGGTGTAAATTTTATAAATTACGTCAGCAAGAGGAACAAAATATTTTAGATTTTGTGGCTGAATTAAAGACTCAGGCAGGATGTTGCTCTTTCGATTTGAACACAGAGTCAGAAGTTCTCAATCAATGTATATTGGGGATTAGGAATTTAGACTTTCAAGCAGCACTTTTAACGATACAAGGTCTAACATTAAATAAAGCTATTAATTTTATTCAGAGGGCTGAACAGATGGACCCATGTAATAAGGTTAGGTTGAGTTCAAACAGCAGTTTCATGTACAATAACGCATATGCATCCTTCAAAACTAAGGTTAGGCATGAGTATACAATGCGTGATAATGGATACAATACTGGGCCTAACTATAGAAAAAGGTGTACGAGATGTGGCTTAATCCATATATTTTTTAGAGTGTGTCCTGCAAGAAAGGCTATTTGCCGAAAATGTAAAAAATTAAATCATTTCGCGCGATGTTGTAAATCTTCCATTCACCGAGCGCGTAACAATCCCATTATAGAACAGAATGTAATACCTAATTTATATCCAACTCAATGTGATTCTACGAAGGCTTCTAGTATAAATGAATATCAAGAAGTAGAAATGCCTGTGTTAAATGTGAATTGGGTAAATAAAACTCAAGGAACCAAAGATGCCAACACTCAGACACAGTTAGATTTATACGCTCAAGAGACTCAGAATAAAGTATGCAATGTAGTATGGAAACAAGTAGCAGTTCAAACTAATTCTCATTCTCTTTCGAATAAATATTGTCGATCTGCAAAAATAGCTACCAAAGATTGCAGTATTCAAACTATGTTGGGAGAGATAGAGCGATCAATAAAGCGAAGTGAACTACCCGGGAATACAGACGACCATAGCCATGTGAGTAATGCATTAAAACAGCAGTTAAAGAAAGGTAAACCACTAGGGGAAGAAGTTGGTTACCAGGAACAAAGAAAGAAAATAAAGTTTGAATCTACGAAGGAAACTGATGACTTTTTATGTGAAATGGGTCATAGAGATAAACTATATCATAGACTGTTAATACGTAGGAAATCAGAGTGGCAATCATGGCTGGCAAAGGCAAAAAGCAAGATATAATTTCTGATCTGCAAGTGTGTATTGACAAATGGGGAATACGCTAGCTTTATGTACCAGATCCAGAATGATCATGTTTATGAACTTTGAAATAGGATGAAATCTTTATTTTATTCTTGTAATATTATCTACATTGACATATATGAACGCTAAATGTCGATAAGACAAGCTGTTAATTGTGTAAATGTGTGATTTTCACAAAACTGTGATATTTTTAAATTGGTTTTAAATCACTAATTTCAAGTTTGTCGTTACAGGAACAGTAACAGTTTAACTTTTCTTTTATAATGATGATTATGATTTTCAATTATTGTGTGGGGATAGTTTATGTGGCAAGAGGGAGTGATTGTTGGAAATGTTAATCTAATGAACAAATAATAGAATTACACTATTTTGGACAAAAGTTCAATTTCGAGACGAGGTCCAAGAAAGGAATGAACTGAGATTAAATTTAGATTCTGTGACGTATCTTCGCTTTGGATAGAATTGCTGGGTTCGATGCAAAAGTCATTTAAATATGTGATTTCAGCTCATCAGTTCAAGTAAATGTTATTTTAGTACAGGTAAACGTATTTGGAAAGCCTGTGACAATTATTAATATATGCCAATCGTAAGATAAAAGCTGAAATGAATTTATTGAAAAGTCTGTTGATCAATTAATTGGGTAACCAATTGTTGTTGTGCATGTGCGAATTCCATTGCATAAGTATATGAAAATAAAGGTTACTCCATTCGGAATATTAGTTGTGTGTAATCTACTCATTTTTAGGAGCTATGATAGTTTAAAGTATACATTCGGCTAACTTTTAAGTAATCTTAAAATAACAGTCAGCACTGGGCACGATCCCAAAATCTTCCAAATACGAAGCTTACTTAGGCGGATGGTACAGTTCATAAAATGTAAATAATATCAAATACAAAGCTTACCTGTGTAAAATCCAGTATTTCATTGTTCTTTACTTCGTCTTCTTTTCTACACTCCGTTGGCGCTGCGACCACATTGGGATAATTATCATTCTCTTTACGAAGTTCAACCAAGTACAATTTCTTCTCCTCTGCTAATTCTTGATAAGTTTTCTATGGAACAAGAAACAAACAAAATAAAAACAGAGCACCAATTTCAACACTTCAAGAACAAGTTAAATAATTTTCTTTTTGATTTAACAATTTGTTCAGAAAATAAGTGCCGTTTTCGTACCTCACATTACTACTGAGTTTTGGAATGGAGTTAGTATAGAGTTAATGGAGTTCACCGGCTTCATTTAAATAGTCTCTGTCAGCAGGGACACATCTCTCCCAACGATTCACAAGACTTTCAATCCCGCCCCGCAAGAAAAGTGGTTCCTGTTTTAGAACATCCTGTCTTTCAGCAAAAGACTTAGAAACATACGGCAGTATTTCTGTGCGCGTGGCCGCCGGGGTCTATTGAACGGAGTGGTTCGGAGTCCACTTTACCAAAAAACTTTAAGTCCCGTCCTTAGGAGCTCATCACCTTGTTTAGGACTTTAATAACAATTCACTTCCCTTATATACGGCAGTCTGCTGGTGCTAACTCCGGCGAATATGGAGCGTGCGGGAGTGTTTCAACTCTCAAGGTCGCTCTGCTTCTGTTCCGATTTTTGCCACGTGGCCTTTAGGTATCTCAGACTCAGGCAGAGATAAGGAGGGGAAAGGATATGGGAAGGTGTCGGCCACGGCCTAAGTTGAAGGTACCTTCCCGACATTTGACTGGTGTGACTGAGTCAGGATGGTCGGCCTCTGGGATTGAACCCACGACCTCTTGACTGCTAAGCAAACGCTGTACTAGTGAGCCACGGTCGCTCGGTACGTGGGTTTAAGTTGACTGTCTCCTAACCACAGATGATCTTTCCAATTGACCAATGACGGCTCTTTTTACACAACTGCGGTGTATTTCGCCAATTCCTACACAGCATGTAACAGCGGTAGGATGGTAATGGTTTCAACAGGACGAAAGAACTTGCAATGGACAACATCCAGTGCTGACCACCACATTACTCATACTCACTTGCCATTTTTGTTCAGGATTCACGTTACAATACGATCGAGTAAGAGCTCTATTGTTTGAATTTAATTAAGGCCTTTGGCTCCGGCGGGGATCATTAAGGTAAGGAACAGGGAAGGTATCGGGCAGAGCTTTATTTAAGTACCATCCCAGTATTCGCCTGGTGAACCTAAGGGGAAACCCGCGTACTTGCCCATTCATGGTCAGAAGTAGCAACGTTACCGTCTGGACCGTAAAAGCTGGGTAGGATTCATTGGTAACGAAAAGGTTTACCCACGTATGTTTGTGATGCACCATCAGTTCATGCGGAACCCAGGTTGTATACATACAAATAACTGCTGTAGATGGTCCGAAATGGTTGAATGTTTGGCTTGTCTCCACACATGCCTTTCAAGCGTAGTTACCCATCCTTGAGCAGCGTGCTCTTCCTTACTCATCTTCGATAATGGGGTCGCGGTGGCTCAGTAGTAGAGCGCTAATCTCTTGTGCCTGGGGTCGTCGGTTCAATCCCACCTCATGCCGTATGGGCTCTGGTGGACAAAACACCGTCTGCGTTGGTTTTCTCGGGATTTTCCCACTTTCTTCATTCCACAAATTCTCGCATCACCATCCACTCGGCCTAAGCCAAAGTTGCCTAAAGGTCTTAAAATAAAATTAAAATTAATCTTAGATAATCTGGTCCCCAGCAAAGAAATTTTCGATCCCAGCGATGCACTATCTGCTCTGAAGCTGAGTATGCCCGCCTTACCCTAAGCATATTATGAAACATCTCTATTGCCGTATGATTAAGTTTGAAGCCATGCAACAAAATTACCCATAAATCACACTGTTCCAACATGCTGCCTAAAGTATGTAACACGTCCTATGTCACCTGTATTTATACTTCATATGGCGTGAAGGCTGCCTGTTATCACCACCATCAATGGGCATTACCCATGTTTCTATTCGTCTCACACAATAGGAAACAGGGAGAGTTGAATGTCGAGATTGCACACTTCGGCCTGAATAAACTGGTATAAGTACAGAGAACCATACGGTTCACTGTGGTATTAGCGACGTCAAATAGCAGGACTATGACCTATTTACAGCTGACGTGACAGAAGGGAAGGGACTCAGCCAGGACCTAGTTTAAAGGTACCATCTCGACATTGGTTTGGTGTGATGGAGGAAAAATATCAGTTAAGATACTCAGCCGCTGAATTCTAAGCCAGAAGCTTTCGATGTTTTACCGACCTACGGCCACTCACCTTCTTATAACCGAAGTAGGTATTTTGGTTTATTGTGCTGAGCAAGCAAAGCTCTTGTACGGCCACTTTGCAGTTTTTGGTATAAAGAGCACTCTTCCAAAGGGAAAGAGATCGTTGGGATGGCAATACTAGAAGAGATCTTTGAGACGTAGATATTCGTAATGAAAACTGGCTTGATTTTCCCTAGGATAGAATCCAATGGTGAATGTTTGTTACTGTGGCGATGAACTTGCGAGTTCCGTAAGTCAGAATGAGTGAGTGAGTTAGCACTCCTCCGAGGTTTCTGTACCGAAGCTCGCCACATTTAGTACAATGAGGATGTTCGTGCTGGACCAAGTTTTAAAAAGACTTCTGATTAGCAATTCGTTGTATCGTTTTTATAAATAATAACATTAAATCTTAACAAAAAGAAGAAGAAGTGTAAGTGAAAGGATATAAAAGATGATAATTTAACGAAATAAAGAAAAGGAGATGGGGATCAGTCACATGCAACTGAGGCCAGGTTCATGATTAGCGGAAAGAACAGATACACGTCTACTTCCATCTCTTCTTAGCTATGGCAGTGGATCAGGATTAAGAATTTTCAGCATATTGCCATGAAAAGTTTCGTCAAAAGCACGGTAGTAATACAAGGTGTTGCTGTGTGGGTACGGAGCCGCCGTAACTCAATGGTATAGCGTTCTTGTACCATTCGGGAGGTCGTGGGTTCGATCCCAGCGGTCGTCCATTCTGACTAAGGTTTGCCCAGGGTTTTTCCTCGATCACATCAGGTAAATGCCGGGATGGTACCTTTAACATAGACCCTGGCCAACACTTGCCCGAACCCTTTCCCCTCTTCTATCCCGGTCTGAGCCTTAGATGCCTAAAAGCCTTCAATAAAATTGAAATTGCTGTGTGGGTAGAGAAGGTAGTTGTGAATTAGAGTAGTAACGTGCTTGTTGATGCTCAGGGTTAGAGATGTCAGTTTTTGACAACGTACAAAGCAAGACAGAGATTACAGCTTAGAAGGGAAATAAAGGGTGGAGAAAAGGCAACTACCTGACTGTCGGTATGAGTACGTCTTGTGATGGGATGCTAGCAGACCAGCCTAGTATCAAAAACAGGACAGGTTCTGCAGCGGGGTCTTTTGCTCTTTTCAAGTTTGAGACGAGGGGCTGTACAGGTCGCGGTGAGCATCGTGTTTACAATCGGGGGCCTACAGTAGTTTATTTCAGAGCATGTGTGTAAAACTCTAGCAGTTTGCAGGGATAGTATCTTCAAACTAAGTAATGGTCAACTTCCTCCCCACGTCTTTCTTCCCCAACCTATCCGTGGCTGTAAAAACTTTGTAAACTTTATTCTGAATAAGCCATTTGATGTAACTTTGACCGGCCACGATTAAATGAATGCAATGCTTATTAAAATCCGCATTCATTCATTCCCCAGAATGGATACGAACCCGCGATCTGGGAGACGCTGGCCTAACGCCTCAGACCACAAGACTGCCTCAATCGGCTATCCGTGGAAAGCTAAAAAAAAAAAAAAAAAAAAAAATAAAGTAAAACCTCATTTATCCGTACTTGATGGGACCGGATACGTTCCGGATAAATGAAACTTCGAACAAACCAAATTTAGTATTTTCTCATGTTAAGCGTCTGCAAACACAGAAATATAGAAATAAATGCGGTTTATTTTATCATTATTATTGAGGTACAGGTATTACAGTAAAACACTTTTCCCTGCGGAGAATTAATTAGACGCGCTCAGCTGTATACGATATATTTTTAAACTGACGATCCGCCCCGGAAATCGTTTTGAATAAATGAGGATTTAGTATGCAATTTAATTCTCTTCATCATTTCTTCAAGATGTGAGTATACAACTACTGGAAGCTAGAAATAAGTTTCAACGCGGCTTGTATGAGTACAGAAATTAATATATAAACTTCACTCACTATTGTAACAAAACTTACTCTAAAACTTACGAAAGTTCACCGCCGCAGTAACAAACGTTCGTCATAGGATTCTATCATGAGCAAGATTATGCCAGTTTTCATCACAAACACCTACTTCCCGAAGATCCCTTCTTCAATTGTAACAAAACAAAACGAACAAACGTAACCCAATGCAGAAGCGCCTCAAGTAATTGATGTAAAAATTATTTCTAAAGTACTAACCTGTCTCAGAAGGCCGAGGAAGAATGCTTTAACAATATTTTGCAGATTTGTGGAACCTTCAATTTTAGCGTAAAGATCTTTGATACCAATCACTTCGCACATTGTCTTTATTGCTCTATGACACACTAAACCATATCCTTCTGGTTTTTTACTCACGAATAGTTTCGTAGCTCCAAATCGAGAGAAGAAATCATGATACACTGAAAGAAAAAAAAAAACAAAGAAAACTAATAAGGTGAAGCCAATCAACAGTCAGTACAATTCTTGTATAAATTTACTGATAACCGTTAATTCTGTTAAATAACAGGATTTTGAACATTACAAATATCTTAAACAACGGAACCCCATAATCTGACTGTTTTCTGTGTGAATACATGGTGTCTGCACAGAGCTTACCATTAAAAATACTACGTTATTCTCACTTACTTTCTTCGATACCTTATCGAGCTCCTCGTAAAATTGCTGCTTGTGTGCTTCGACTTTTAGATACAAAATTTCGAAATATATATATCTCTCAAGAATAAGATATACGCATGATTATTTAATTAATGCAGTGAAACTTCCGATAACGGACATCTCTGAATAGCGAACACCACTAAATAACGGACAGTTTTACATTTCCGGTAGAATAACATTGAATCTGATGACATTGTAATGAAGCTTTTACATTGAACGAGGTCTACATCTTTACTTAAAATATTTACAGATATATGTCATTGTCTTATCACGAAGACAAACAAAGTCTTTCTTAGCTTTTAATTCCCTCTCTCTTTCCGAGGCCGCTAAGAATGGTCGCGGGTTCATGCTTGATAACAATACACATACAATTACTACATAACTCAGTAACAATGACAAAACGAGTAACAAAACTCAAGTGGAAACAAGACCACGGTTCTATTTGGAAATTGCAACACATACAGAGAGTTGTTCTGCTACCGGACGTCATTACAGCTGCACTGTAGTACTGTTTCTCTGCGCGGTAGTGTTTTTTCTGTGCATGTAAAGAATGCGTTTAAAAGTTTTACCTTTTTCAATACACCATGCCTATAAATGTACACTGCACTGTATTTATGTGCAGTAGCTTTTACACTACTTGGTCCCAGTGGTATCCCCTATTCAAAAGTTTCATTGTAATACTTCTAGTACATTTATAT
>JAGDQP010000821.1:4312-141270 GCA_022664845.1 Lepisma saccharinum
GATTGATTGATTGATTGATTGATTGATTGATTGATTGATTGATTGATTGATTGATTGATTGATTGATTGATTGATTGATTGATTGATTGATTAAAACAATGTATAATATTATACTACTTACATTGGTTGCGAATCTCCCACTTGAGGCATGTTGGATACTGCTGAATAGTTCTCTGGTCGTCCAAGGGATATCCTGAACTTTGCTTTGTAAGCTGGTTCATCGAACGATGGAAACGCTCTTCTGGCACCAGTTGATTCGAATTGTGTAGCACCTAACCATCTAAAGAATCAAAATGGTATGCAACATTAGTTGGATTTAGAATCGAACGTGCGAATTAATTTGGTTTTACAACAAATGAAGGACAATCGGTCTCACTTTGAAGTGAAAATATGTTATTTTTTGAAACGTTACGTATTAATTAATTGGAATCAATTCTACATATTTTTGTTATTTTCCCAATGGTTTTGAAATCTATCATTCTCCTTTTTACACTGCTTATACTGGTGTTCCAAATGGAGTTTGTTTCATAGAAAAAATCATTGTAACATTAAAAAAAAACTATAAGATTGTGTTGGAAGAATTTTACTTGATAAATATGTTTTCAAGGATTATTTTGTGTGTTTTTATGACTTGCAAATGAGCTTTATATGAATTTATTTATTTTTGAATGCAGAGTGCAACTGTAATGTCACAAAATCTATGGTCGCATGGAGTAAGTTCACGAAGTTGCTTGGTTGGAATGCTTCTCTGGGTCTAGATATTTGTAGTTTAAAATTTGGTATTGAATAACCATAGACATCACATAATTATTAAAATATAAAATTGCCCACGTATATTCTGAGTAATAAGGCGTACTAAAGGAATTCTAGGGCTCTTATTGGTTTTCTAGATTATATCAGGTTAGAATAGCGACTTATGTATAATTTTTTGACATCGTTTCCTCAAGTTTGGGTCGGTCATCTGCGAGAACTATTTGATCAGGCCATTTTATTGGTGGCTGTAACAAAATGTTCATGTGAACTGAAGCTAAATGTAAAGAATGGGAAAATCGTGATTTTGTAAAAGTATTTCGGAGCTTTAAACAAATTTCACATAAGTTTCAATACGTGGAACGTGGAAACGTGTTTTATAAAAGGAAATAAATTGATTAAGGTAAGCGTACCGATTATGGCCCGTGTTCCCAATATGACATCGAGCCACCCCAGCTTTACGCTGGTGCTACTAGATGCTCATAACAAGAAAAAATATTTTTACGCGACTCACTTATTTGCGAGTGGCGTGATCGACAGCATCTCCAGTTGAAATGGCATATTGAGCAAGAAAATATTTTGCTGTTATTTTAGCAAAGTAAGTAATGTTTCGTTTCAGTATCAATTCTTGAAAACCTAATCAGTATAATGCATGGATAATGTAGCTATGTGAGCATATGTGAACATAAAATGTGTGTGACGCAATGTATTGCATTGTGTAACTAGCAGGCGTCAGAAAAAGTAAAGAGGTCAATAGTGCGCAGTATGGCCCACTACCATATTGGGCAAAATGCACTTTTCACTGTTTAAAATGAGAAGTGGGTATTTGAAATATTTGTACACAACACTCATCATCATAACGTTTAGTAATTAAAACAAAGATAATATCAAGTAATAAGGAAGCTATCAATTTCAATATAAAGAAATAAGAAGATTAAGACCAAAACAAAGCAAGTGTGATCATGTTTAAAACCACCACAATTTCAGCAACTGCTTCTAATAGTCCTGAACGACCGACACTGAGATGCTCCAAGTCTTGTGAATCTTGGTTTTGTTACGTTTGTCAGGCAGAAGGTTGCAGACATGCATCTTTGCGTGTCGTAGTTCCAAAACTTTCATAAAACGTGTGCTGGAATCACCGCTAAAAATCACGGACCATTTCTTTTTCCCTCATGTAAGACGTGACTTTCTAAACGTCTTCGTTTGTGTTAGATTTCTTCTTATTTACTCATATCTTTTTTCTTCTTGTATATTCACTTGCTTTTTGTTTTGTTTTTTTACAAATGTTGGCATTTTTTATTCTACAATATTCTTGGTTTTGCAGTGTCATATAAATTATGTATGCTTGTAATGTATATATCTCAGTATGTAACATATATGAGTAATACAGAAAGATTAAAAATCACTTTAGCCATACGCTCATATTTTGTATAGCGGGTCATATTGGGAACACCATGTCAACATTTTAGTTTTCAATTCATTTCACTTTTATACGTCATTTGTAGGAAGCAGAGTTATTTTCTTCATTTGTCTAAATAGTCTCCCAACTTGAGAGACTCCCTCTAAATAGTCTCCTCCAATAGTGTCCCAATATAGACGGTTCAGTCGATTCGCACGAATAAATAGTCTTTCTTAGTGAAAAAATCAACGAAGTTAAGGTGGGCCATATTCGGGCCCCCTAGCTTATATGATTGAAAAAAGCAGTGCGACATCAGGCTTCAAACTGGAATAAGAGCATTAGATTCATCTCGTGACTGGAATATACACTGGTTTTCAACGATCCGTAAGATGATGCAAACTAAGTACCAGGCTATGGCAACTAATTATCAGCAAAGTAAGTTAGAGAAAATAAGTACCAGAACTTGAGAAACATAGATATGCGTCATGTTGGCAAATTTGATGACATTGAGAATTTAATTTTATGAATGTGGAACCATTGTTTTACTAAAATATATAAAAAAAATTATATATACATTTTGCTAATTTTTATTTAAGACCTTTAGGCAAATTTGGCTAAGGCCGTATGGTTGATTGTGGGAGAAATTTTTGAACTAAGAAAGTGGTAGGAAATGTGCGAACCCCATAAATCCATACACATTGTATTTGATCACCACAAAATCCATATAAGCTGCGATCGAACTAAGAGCCCTTAACACCAAAGATGAGTGTCTACTACTGATTCATCTCGGCTCAATAATAAAAATAAATAGCAAATATTAATATCTCGTACTTCAAGTATTTTACATTATGTATTTTTTTTTCAGAGATTGTATTGATTATTTAGTATTATCGTATTTGTAAAACTATGTGCTAGATTTTTATTTCTAAAATATCAGTGTAAACCTGTGTTTAAAAGTACGAAGGGTATTTTGCTCATATATTGGATATGTTCTTTAAAACATTTAAAGCTCTTTGGAGTACGAAGTAACTGTGTATTTCAGAAAGTGTTTGTTTCAATTTTCAAGCTCATATTTCTAATAGACGCACAATTGATTTACAAAAATAATAATTTAACGTTTAAAACATTTAGAAAATATTTGTCTGCTGAGTGGGAGTGTTAGCGTTACAAATACATTAATTAAACAGCCTGTGTTTCCTGACAAGGAGCACAATATCGAGAAGACCAAGCGAAGAAAATATGTGCAGATAGTATGTAGAAGCGACGTACAGACGGATTGAATATTTAATACAGAGATGTCAGTGATAATCCACAGGTAATGAATGACCTGTGTTATCTTCCAGCCAGCAAAACACATGTTCAAAACATGACATGGTTTGAATTTACATGTAGAACAGGAACACACTCCCAAATAACATAGAGGCAACTAAAGATTATTGCTGTCAATGATTTGCTATTGCTAGTGTTAAATCTTTTGAGCTTATTTGTTCACAAATACATAGTACAGGCTTACCTTGTTTCCCCGTCATTTGTGGTGTAAAAATCTCTATAAAAGCCATTGTTATCATTGTGAATCAGCGTTCCATTAAAATTTAAATTAATATCATACTGTTGTCCTGGTTGCAGATTCTCCTCTAGTTGAATAACGAAGAATTGTAACTCTGTGTCATATGATAGACCAGCTATTCCAACTTCCGTTCCAGATGCTAAATCAAGTACTAGAACTGAATCCTCATTGATTGATATATCAACAATATGCAAAGTTATGTTGTCGGTTTCCTCTGTTACATTTACAAGAATGCTCTCAGCACCGAGAATAGTGAAGTTTCTGTCCTCGAAAAAGGGTATTAAAGTTATTGTATAAAGATCAGGAACGACATAACCAGACAGGCGAATGTTAGAGCCATCTCGCGTCTCAGGTGGGAATTTGCCCACACGAATTGGAGCTGGTATTCCTGATACATGGCTTCCTACACCGACAACCAGCAACAGCAGAAGTCTTATGTAGAGATTACCCATGTCTTCTTGCACAGTGTTCAAAAATCTAAAAGAGAATAATAATACTATAGACAAAATGAAACAAATATCTTGACATGTTCAATACTGTAAAAGGAACATTCAATATTTGCTAATAAATATAACAGGAAATCCATTTGTCACGACTCATGGCTGTCTACAAGCTACAATGAAAGTAAGACTGTATTTTGCGAGAAGTGAGCAGACAAAGAAAAGTATCAGCATACCTTACACTTTCTCATAGACGTTAGATCAGCGACTCGAAAGTCGCGAATTCGAAGTCCGCTCAGGACATGGAAGTTTGTGGATTTTAACTAGATGTATAGGCCAAATCGTGACGGACTGAAGTCAAAAGTTAACCCTAGATTACAGATGCGGTCTGTACCAAACGTTATTACAAAGGCGTAGTCTGACAGAGTACTTTAGAAGAAATAAAAAGACAGACATAAAAAATAACATATCTCATAAGCTTGAAAGCAACCTTTACAGTTTTGAATGACATATTTAGTTGACTTGGCACTCACAGCAGATACTCCCTTGAAGGTCCCCACATGGCTTCAGCACTAGTCGTGTAGTCTGTCAGACGACGCCTTTGTAATCTAATTCGTCTACTGCACTTCGTAAGCAAACCCGTAGTCTCCTAGACGACGCGAATTAAAAATGGCACAGAAAGAAAGAGACTAGAAGGCAACAACCCTTCACCTCCGTTGTCTACACACGCATTGAAGATACACGGAGTATGTGAGGTGTGCAACTAGTGGAAGGGGGTGGGGGAGATTTCAGCACTAGGCGCGTAGTCTGTCAGACGACGCCTTGGTAATCTAGGATTAATAAACGTGCCAACGACGACCGTTCTTGGCGATCGCCATTGACTAGCAACCTACTGCGTGTAAAACATTGGGAAAGAAAGATAAACTCCTGAAGGCGTATAAATACTGTGTGCTGTATTTAGGAACGCAGAAGCGTGCAGGAAAAACGTATAAGTGTAGTGAAAACACATTTCGCCTAAAGACGCAACATTTAGTCCAGAGACATTTCGTCCTTAGACAATTTGTCCAAATGCGTTTAGTCCACAAATCATTTCGTTCGTTTGACATTTGGATCCTAACCAGTTTTCTTCTACGAAACATTAGCTACACAAGGAAATTCGTACAGAAAATATTTCATCTATTCAACATTTGGTACAAAGTAAACATTATCGTTAACGGGAATTCTAGAGCACGAGACATTTAGTCGACAAGACAGTTGATTTTGAATACTTTTCGTCCATTCCACATCGGTCAAAGGGCGGGAATTTTCGTCAACATTAATCTGCCCATTCATACGAGTCTTTGTTTGGAAGCTATGGAAGGTGTGTCGCATATAACCATTGTAATTCGTTTTCATTTAATCGCATGTATAATCTCCCTGGTAGAGAGTTGGTATACTGCGTGGGAGACCCGGGTTCAATCAACGTCATCGTAGCTCTTTGAATTTAAGTATATATTTCTCAACGTTTATATTAATTATAAACAAACGCTCACTTGTGCTTTATACATATCATCAACATCTGAACAAGCTTTGGAACTTCACATGCCTCATGAACATGTAGATTTTAGAGGTTAAGAGAGTGCAAAGGCGAGTTAGTGGTCAATTAGCCTTTTCTTTAGGAATCGAAAGACAAAACATCAGACTTTCCCCTTCTTTGCTTTAACAAGATCATGACGCTCCCTTCGTGGCTTTCCCTGTGGTTTAGAGAAGTGGAGATGATGTCTGAAGAGTACCGATTTCAATAAGTCTCTTATCTCTGAAAAGTACTTATTTCAGTAAGTGAACAAGGTAGAAATAGGTAGTGACTGTGTCTGGATGAGTCTCCAAATCCCATTTATCCTTGTCTTTCTAGGGAGGGATCAATATTGTTATCAGTGTTTGGGGTCAGGGTGGTCAATGGTTATGTAATAGTTAGATATATAATTTCTGCTTAACACTATTGATTCTTTTCAGTTATCATTTCAAATATTATCTATTTCAATTCTGCATACTCAAGAACGAACCCAGTCTACAAGATAAAGAACCCTTCAAATTTTAACCCTTCAAATACATAAAAATCTATATCCCTTGATAGTGTTTGGATCCTAGTCGAATGAGATAACATATTTATTATTTTTAATGCAGTAATCACTGCTAAACGCAAAAATAGAAACATTAAAATATACATAAGAGATGTTTGTTACAAGTAAAAATAATCAAGATTATTGTGATTCTGCTTTTTCCAAGTATGGTTCAAGGAAACGTACCCTTCAATAATATTCATTATTCAACAACCACAACAAGAAGAATATTTGACAGATTGGTTCGTAATGAATAAAAAATATATCCTGTTATTACTTTAAATGATGGTACGAAAGATATATCCTCCGAAATATGTTTGTTCATCTTTTTATATTGTTTGGTGACAAAAAAAATTGTTTTCCTAGAAAATCTACTCAGAAAGAATAATATTATGAATACAAGACAAATGCGTAATTATTACTAAGACAGAACGGGGAGTCAGTTAATATTTGAATAACGTCGTTTTGAGTTTAATATTTAGAATCATAATAGAAACACACGAATATATGACCAAGCCCGGTGGTATAGGTGTTGATGTAGCGGATTTCGGATAGGCAACTGAAACTCCGTGAGTTAAACCTGGGGCCGATCATCCGAAGTAAGGTTTTCAAGAATTTCCTTCAGTTTTGCCAGGTTAAGTAAGGTCCAAACCGATACAATTCCCTATCCTTTACCTACCCCCATCCCAGTCTAAGCCTAAAGCAGCCAAAAACTGTACATACATTCAAATTCAGAAGCAGAATGAATGTAGGACAGGTTTCAAGGAAGGAAAATAGAGTCAATAAAGGCGTTACTTGTATAACAAACAGAATTGCCACTCTACTACCATTCCATACTTCCCCCGTCTCCAATCTGACTCGTCCCCATAAATCCAAATTCCCCCAGATTTATAAAAGTGCCGGTGCGCCTTCTTTCTCTAATGTCACACACTCAGTATCATCCCTTGAGAGCGCTCTTGTGCGAGTCGGAGGAGATAAGATAATTATTTTTAATACGTTAATTACTGCTAAACTTAAAACGGGTTATGAAACGAGGCGGGGCCAAATTTAAAATTCCAAGACGTAGAAGGCAGGTAAAATGACGAAAGCGTAAAGACTTTTTAATCCTACAGGAAATTCTACCTAAGATCAGAACTGGTGATGGTTGCGCTCACATTTCAAGTAATTTTGGTATTGGATTTTGGCATTGTAGACACCCTTTCAGTGTCTACAATGTAGTCACCGGGGTGAGAAAGCGATTGAGTAAATGTAGACTCGTTTAGGGTGTTACCTTCGCTGCTCAACTTGGTATGTCTAAATGTAGCACGAACGATCTGTGTCCTTTTTTACTATTAGGTCCCATGTTAACAAATCGCATGGAAGAAATATCTTGTCGACGAAAATAGTATTGGACCAAATGTTTTGTGAACGAAAACTGGATTTGACGTCTTGCAGACAAAATATCTGAAGACAAATTGTCTCTTTGGACAAAACGTCGTATGGACAAAAATACTATGGGCGAAATGTATTGGACGAATGTCACTCAATCCAAAGGGGTAGTCAAGTGGCAAATTTCGAATTAAA
The DNA here is from genome assembly GCA_022664845.1 of Lepisma saccharinum. Taxonomy (NCBI): domain Eukaryota; kingdom Metazoa; phylum Arthropoda; class Insecta; order Zygentoma; family Lepismatidae; genus Lepisma; species Lepisma saccharinum. Next base: position 12,131 of record JAGDQP010000821.1, read on the forward strand.
AGTACAGTTGATTTTCGTTTTGCTGGAAATAGGGCTAAAACATTTTTGTAGAAACATGATCTGTACCGTCTGGAAGTTAAAGTGAAGAGCATTTGAAATGGTCGCTCTCTAACACAAGAGACGATAAAACGTATTATCTGCATTTATATTTGTTTAGTACTGTTCCAAATGAAATTAAAATTAACCTTAGATTCTATCCAAAATTATGGTCTTGACACCTCCCGCTGAAAACGTATTCCGTTACGCAATTAGGGTGATAAGAGCAACCTATCGACCCATGAATCGAGATCGAAACTAAAAAGCATAGTAGACAAGGGGTATGTGCACCATTGTCGACTCTTCGTGAAATGTTTTCCGGACTGCAGCCGTAATAGAGAATTCTGAGACTCAACAGTGAATGGCCAATCAACAAAAGGTGTCATAACACAAAACTTGTCGTATTGTCAAAAATATTTCTGCCTGATACAGCATCACAAGGTGAAAGAACAAAACTAGCACGAAAGCATATTCTGGATCAAATTTCCAATGAGCGTACGTTTAGCAAAAGTACCTATACGAAACAGGTGGAAACCACTTGTTACCGTTGATAATACCTGGATATACTAATCACCAGATAAAGGAAAGGACTTGTGAAACATTCTCAAAGTTTAAGAACAGGGTTTTTCAATGGGCTCTTGCTAGTTGATTGTAATGAACGTTAAAAAGTATGTGGCATAATACACCAAGAATGCTTCTAAGTTCTGAGTTTACATCGACATGCATCCGGGCCATACTGTTTGAAGCTACTGGGGCTTAATATCAACACCAGATGGCAGCAACTAGTCTCTCATCACTTTTATTGCAATGCTGGAAAGTGTTATGAGAAACGAGTCAGGAGTTGAGGTCAGACACCACATTTCATAGTATTTGTAGATAAATATTACAAACAGTTATAGGAATTGTTGTTAATGACCTAAACAAGCGGTAGTGACAGGACCCACAGCTTTTGATAAAACGAGCTGAGAACGACTTCGCTCAATCTATCTCGGAAGTAATTGAACGTGGGACCATTCGCACAGAGACCGAGCGAGTTGACCTTTCTATGACAAAATTCTATGAGGTATTTTAAATCAAATTGCTCTCCAGTTCTTTAGTCGATGCTTGCCACTATAAAGTATGACATGTAGTAACGAAATAGCATGTCTTCAAAAAGTATTAAGTTAACTTATCGTACGAGAATCAACCAGATCAAACAAAGCTTAATCAAAATGTTTTAAATACTATTTCGCACGTTTTGAGATGCGCTATTTTGTAAATTCTTTCTAGATACCAAGTTACCAACTGATTTCTGAAAGTCATAATCTTTCGTACAGAACATTCTTAGGTAGTAATTTTAGTTTCCACTTTATGCTAAACGAAATTCTTGCTGTTTCACTCTCATTTACAGTAAGTTAGCTAGTTACACAGGCTCGAAATTAAATACGTGCTAACGAGTTGGTATTGTTTAGTTCTTTTCTGTTACTTACCTCTGATTAAATGATCAAAATCTTCCGTTTCACATAAAAATCTAGTACTGAAATCCCACAAGAATGACGCTAGAAGAAAGAAAGATTTTATTTTCCTCATTTTATAGGTTATGCTTACACAATCAAAATTGACTATTTATCGTAATGTAGATATGGGAAACACAATAGCTTAAGTAACTTATCAGTATAGATCATTTTTATTTCTAATAGATTTTTTATCTATTCAAAAAATATCTAAAACTAAAGAATAGTAACAGACAAATGATAATAACACTATCAGATCTCTTAAAACACAAAGCTGGGGAATCCTCACGATAGACTGTTTTTCAATCACGAGATACAGATAAGACAACACGTTCTGAAGCTATTTTGTTATGTCATTACAACTGTCGTATAATTTATCATGAGGTTTAAAAGTGGCAAAGATTTGAAGGATCTAATATACAGTGACAGAAAATGATGTCCGAGCACCAAGAAGGTGTTGTGGTACGCGAATGAAACTTAGGCAACACTACATGATGTTTATGTGATGTGACCTCGGAGTTGTCGAGTGGTTAGTTAGTGCACTCGCTTTCTGTTCGTGTGATCATGGTTCCCGCCGGGGTATTGAATTGACTGGTTTCCAGCCCACTTTTCCAAAAACTGTAGGTTCCGTCCTAACAAGCTCCCCACCTCATTCAGGACGTCAATACCAATTGAACGAATGTGTTGAAGAAGGCACATATTCCAAAACCTTAACTTACGGGGAACAAAAAAAAACTGTCCAAATACATTTATACCCAAAAAACAATGTATTGACAAATTATACTTGAAGTGAGTAGAATGAATTGTGTTATGTGAACAATTATATTTATTACAATTTATATCATAAAAAGAAGTAAATGTATTTCGGATTATGTTTTCTTTTTTCCACTTAAACTGTTAAAATTGACTAAAAATATATAGTGCATCAAAACATATAAAATTGTTTACTAATAAGATTGAGTTAGATTAGGTTATGTTAACTTAGATTAGGTTTAGTTAGGTTAGATTACGTCAAGTCTGATTATATTAGATCTTACGCAAACAAAAAGAATAGTTCTATTAGATGTAATTTTTAAACAACGTTGTAACAGCCTAGTTGCTGTTCCATTTTCATTTATTTTCTCTCCTTTTATTTTCTTAGTCTACGTTCTGTATCCTTTCTGTGTGTTCTCTTTAGCTCATTCTCTTTGGTTGGTTTTGTCACGCTGTGAGCGTGTTTCATTTTTATTTTTGCTTTGGGTTTTAATCGTTATTCATCCAGATCTTCGTTAGTCACGCAGCATTGACTTGGATCTGGTGCTTGTTTTTGATTGGACCCTAGTCAATGCTTCATTACTTGGTTTTTGCTAATTGGTGTGAATCAGCCTTCTTCTCTGTTTGCTGCGAGAACTGCTCTCCTACGCCATGTTAGCTCAGTTCCAATTTTAATGACTAGAAGAATGGACTTATGGGCTATCCGTCATCTGTACTTCCTAAGCCCTATCTACGAGTGGTAAATATAAACGACAAATTTTGCATATATTCCGATAATATTTCGATTGATTTCGTCCATACCGGTAATATATATTAAATCGTAGTAAGAAGAATATAACCGATACAAGTGCTACCAGGACTTTTCAGCGGCATTATTTCGAAATTTCAACTCATTAAATTTAATATTTTGGTTTTGAGATTATTTGTCAAAATGTACAGTACGTTCTAAATTTCAGTATGGGGCCGCTATTAACCGAATTCTTACATTACAAGTATCGGATCGTTAGATTTCAATAATCATATGCCAAATTTTTGTCTCCAGTTTTTCAAGTCATTTCGAAATTCCCGGTTAGCAATGTTGATAGCTATCGCATATTTCCTTTACTTAGTCAAATTAGCCACATGTTTGTTCGACAATCTTAGCGTACCGTTTTTAATGTTAATAGTAAATTTAATAATTCGACATGATTAGCTAATCTTGGTTTCAACTCCAGCCACTATTCTCCGATGAAACGTCACTTTTTATAACCTCATTTTGCATTTTTCAAGATTTATTCAGAACGTGATTTGTATAATGTAGTAATCATCTGTAATGACGTCACGCATTTAATAGAGCTAAATTGATTCTTTCTGTACGATGTATTTTGGACAAAAACTTCTTTCGTGTAAGTAATACTGTGATAAAACTTTTCTAAATTAAATAACAATGTTTTCGGAATACTTTCTGGAAATTTCAGCAAGATTTATTAATTATTATAGAAATTATGGACATTTGTATCCATCAAAATAACTTTCAGTTCTGCTTAACTAATTCATTGTATACCAGAGAGACGATTCAAATTTGTTTGTTCCTTTAACTAACTCCACAGTAATTCTGTTCTGATTCATATGATATTATCATATCTGAAAGCGTGCATTATGTAAGTTCAGTGTAATAAAGTGCAATTTTGAAATGTTTATATTTCTTCGAATACCGTAATCTTGTGTTTCTGTTCAGTGAACGTAGTATAGAAATTTCTCAGTTAACTAGGTACGATTTAAGGCATTAGTTGATAATCCTCATACAATGTATTAGTAATATTTATAATGTGCAGTGAGTTATTTAATGTTTGACATGATATTCACTGGAATTTAGCTACTAATCGTTATGTGAAGTTGACAGCAATTGATACTAAATTATTTCTGTTTCGGTAAACCTATCGTTTTGAGTGATGTGATTTTAATTAGATTAGGTTGGTTCATAAATCCGTAGGCCAGTGGTAGGATTCTTTCGCCGGCTGAGAAGTGATAACTTGGGAAAGGAACTATATATTGAATTTCTGGTTATTTCTGCGTTGACATATGAAGCGACTCCAGCATGTGATTTGTGTGAATAAATATTATTTACATTTGTGGGTTATGACACGACGTTTAGATTGAGTTCCGACCGTCATTCGTTGGTGTTCGTTCGTCTTTATTTCAGGAATTACGATTCCAGACTACAGGTGTGGGCCCTACTAAGGTAAAGGTAAGACATGGTCTTTTGCCACCCTGTAGACTTCGAAGTGAGTAAAAACACAGTATGAGTCACATATGAGTCGTTATGCGTATTATCGTTTGAGATTATTTCCCAAGTAAAGATTTGCGTTTTCTTTCTTAATCTATCGCTAATCTGAACCAGCTGGTACTTCAGAGTATGAACCAATGATCTAATTAAAAGAATGGAGCTGTCGCCTAACCGGTATTTTCTCCCTCGATCTATTGTTTTTTTACAGCGATCACAAGGATCTGGAATCCTCTTTCCCAGATATTCTTAAATCTGGAAGGCATTTCTGCGCCGCTCGTCTGGGGTGTAGAAAATGTTTGGAGCTAGAGGTTAGGTTATATACGTTGTGTGGGCACTCTAGGCTCCTGCGACCCTATTTGTCTGTGTGGTCCTCTTTTGGGATCTTGGGTTGGGGGCGTTTCAACGTGTTAATCATATTCAGTTTTAAACAGAGTTAGTCATCATCATGATCAATGCTCCTTGCGTCTTCAACATTTGCTGTAAGTCACTCTTCAAAAAAGGGACAGTATTCATCTGGTATGCAGTGAATGACCTGCTGTAGATCTTGCAGTTTAGCTTTCTTGATAGAAGCTCTTCCGCATAGGTACGCCTTAGTAACAGAGTGTTCAATAGTGTTGGCTTTTTTTAAGTAAATGTTTTGACGTTACATGACTGTCAATATACACTGATGTTTCCAAGTAGTCGATTGATGTATTTTTAAAGATGAAATCCCTGCATGAGCTGATTTTTTGCTCTTATCTTCAACACCTTTCGGAAATTTCACAAAATATTGCGGCCACAATTTCTTGGAGTCCAGAAGTGTGTCACATTGAACTGATTTCACTTGAAAGTAGGATTAGTTTCTTCAGGCGCTTTCAATCATAGATTTAGACGTCAACAGCATTAACAGTACTAGAGCGACATCGAGTGAAAAAAGGAATATATCCTCTTATAATTTAAAGATGAGTCAAAAAAAAACTTTTTCTAAAAGGTTGTAGAATTTGTACCTGAATTCAATGAGTTGAAGTGATATACGACGTACACAGCTACGATCTTTTTCTGTTGTTATATTTCAGCTTGGTTAGGTTTAGTAGCTCGGCAACTATGGCAGAAAAAATGTTCATTTCTACCGATAACCTATCAGATGAGGCCTCTGTAAGGGGAAACAAGAACAATCATGTTTTTTTTTAAATTAATATTGTTAATTGGCAACACTGCTGGTGTTTCAGTGCCAAAAAAGACGTGTGACTAAACTCCACAAAAAACTTTGAAATTGTTATGAAAAAGTGTTACTTACATGCACCCGGCAACACTGCTATGCATCAGGAATTGAATAATGAATTATATGAACATGATTGATGATTTCAGCAAGACGGGGCTACATGCCATACGTCAAATGAAACATTAAAAATGATTAAATATGTTTTTTGTGAGCAGATAATACGTGGTGTCGCTCCCCGGACTTGACATCTCCAGACATTTATATATTTGGCTACTTACAGCAGGAGGTATACAAGAATGATCCTCGAACTATACAAGACCTGGAAACAAACATTCGCTGGTGCCATTGAGGAAATTAACATTTCTACTATTCGTAAAGTTGCTGCCAACATGGTGAAATGTGTGAACCTGTGTTTGGATCAAAACATGGAACACTTCCAGCATCTGCTGTAAAGCTGACAATTCCTGATGCATAGCAGCGTTGCCGGGTGCATGTAAGTAACACTTTTTTCATGACAATTTATAGTTTCCTTTTTCTTGTTTTCAGTAATTCCATGAAGTGTACAGTTCAGAGACACATTTTTTCGACCACACTGAGACACCAGCAGTGTTGCCAATTCACAATCTTAATTTCTAAAAACCACGATTCCCCTTGTATCCCCGTACAGAGGCTTCGTCCAATTGGTCATCGGTTGAAGTGAATATTTTTTCTCTGCCATAGTTGCCGAGCTACTCCACCTAACCAAAGTGAAAAATAACGACAGAACGTCCATACATGTGTGTTATGAGTCATTTTACATGTTTATTTCTTTTAAATTTCACCTATCGCAACTGACAACACTGGGTGGATTCTAATGTAATTCAATCATTGCTTCCCAGTTTAAAAATATCTGCATGAACAAGGCTTCATTTTCAGACGTATGGGATGAAGCTTTATCCATGTGCACAAACTTGATTGATGGCATTTTCATACAAACAGAGCAGGTCGTCTGTATAAATTGGGGCCAGGATATGGTGTTGAAAGAAGACAGAGTTGATTTGACAGTTTTTAGGGACCTGACAAAATGTTTTAAGCTTCCTTAATAGCAGTATTCCACAAGAAAAATGAATCCCTTCGAGAAAGTTGCTTTGCAATGGCAGATGATCTCAGGATTTTGCATCACGTGAAGTGTAAGTGATGGCTTGAATTTTGCCAAAGGCTGATAAACACACTCATGCTTCATCTAATATTGCCAGATACTTCCACTTTTCCCCGGATAAATGGCTTTCGTAGGGGCGCATGCTGTTGGTCTTTCTCTCACACCGATGCGCCGTACTTAGATGTCCACGACTTTTAACGGCCTTCCGGAAGTTCAACTTCTCATGCAGGTTGCGGTTCACAGTTGACTGTGCCATGTTTGGCCGTGTGGTCATCACATGTTGAGGAGGATGATTTCCCTGGAGGGCCATTCCACGCAACCTATGAGACACAGGTGGCTTCACTGCACTGCACGCTCGCTTCTCTAGTCCCCTTCGTGGGTGATTAAATCATTATAACTCTTGGTTTTTATGCCGATTAATTATATTTTTGATAATCGTTGAACAAAATGCGTATCCATGTTCTTTCAACTGTTTTTGAATTTTAGACGGCGAATGTTTGGCGTGGAAAAGTACAACTACATATCCCCCAAAACCGGTTAACCTTTGATGCCATAATGAACGCAACACAAACTTACGATAGTGACTCACTACTCATCTTTGTTCTTTCTATTAAGGAAAGAAATAGACAACAACAGAGAACGAATCCTATATTACACTGCAGGTGGTAAATACATATAAGAAAATACATGTATTCATTTTACAAGTGCGTCGATTTTTTCCAAAACATTATATTGCGTGACAAGAAACAGATGATTTGATATATATGGGTTTCTATCAGAGGTTAATTTCCTTTTGTCCATAGAAATGTATTTCCGAAACTGCTTAAATTCAATCAAGTTTTGAAAATTATTCTTTGAAATATCAATTACAATAGTACAACAATTATATAGATCTCCTCAGGCAAACGTTTCTAAAACTCCATATTAAATTGCTTCAATTCATACACCGATTTTTTTCTGTTTCTCATGGCAGTATTGGTACTTATACAGGTTACGAATTTTGGTATACTTTCACACTCAATCATACACAGGAAAAACGTTGCAAGCAACATTCTTGTCATAGGTGAAGAAATGACGGAGGGACGTTAATGACCAACGATAATGCGGTACCGGCATTTAGTTTAGGTTTTCTCCACAGTTGTTAGTTCTTCGTGTGAAATGTATGCTCGAAGAGAAACATTATTATATAAAGCGCTTGTCTCTTGCAGTTAAGTATTTTCTTGGTTACAACGTTCTTATCAGCTTTTCAATTAGCACAAGTAAGTATGTGAAAAATGCAAATTATTTGTTGTACCAACATTTTCCTCAACCACATTTATACATATCTCTGTATAATACCAAACTTGCTGCAATAAATAACATGCTTTACGTCTGTCCTAAAACATTTCCTATGCACATATAGCTAAAACATAATAAAGATATGCAGAAATATAGCGAGGCTGTTGCGAAATAATTTTGTTCCAGTTTAACAAACAATTAGAAGTTCCTGCACCATTTCAGCATAGACAGATGCTTTGTAATATTTCTATCGTTTTTTTAGCAGTTCAGAAGCAATTTTACGCAAAAGATGTTAATAAAAATACATCGACTTAACACTGATATCTAGCATTCGTAATAATTCGCACAAAGTATGCATATTTTCTGTCATTTATAATTTGCCTTACGTATAAGGTTTTATATTTTCATTACTTCTTGCATCTCTGCTTCTGAGAGTTTTATTCAAATTTATCCTTTGCAATACCATTTTGCTTTGTTTGTGAAACAATTAATAAATCAACGGCCTTATGCTGAGAGAAGAAAACCAAGGTTAAAGTCTATCATCATGACCAGCCTAAGTAGAGACTAAACTCTCAACTTCTCTTTACTGTAGACCAAAAGTCTCTTACTTCAACCATTAGACAAGCGTTACTATGTATTCGTCGAATCATTTGATGATTTTCATTAACCCAACTTAAAAATGACACCCTCAGTTTTGTATCACTTCATGATTTAGCATCTTTGGCTCTAAGCCAGTTAGATTAAAAGAAAGAATGCGGGAAGAAAGTCAGACAGGGTCTAGTGTAAAAGTTCCATCGCTGAATTACTCTTGCACGACTACAAACTAATTTTAAAATAGTTCGGTCAGAATGGCTGGTAGCTAGCTGACAACTACCAATTTGCTATGCCACTTGATAATCAGGAAGGACGGATTCATATTATAAACATTTATATATATTGTTCGTTTATATTTATATTTCAGATTTGTACTTCATTTACAATGTTTCAATTATCAAACATTTTTATGATGACGATATTTTAAGAGTTACTAAAATACATTTTGTTTCTCTCATATGAACTGTATATAATGTTTTTCCAAATGTATTTTCTAGACATAATTATGTATTAACATTTCCTATTCATTTTTATTAGGTCACAGATATCATGTTTTCAGTAAACTAATATAGTAAAATAAGTTCATTTTCAGTACGCTAGGGCTCCATTAATCCATTCGGCAATAATGTCATAATTGTAGTCACGCCAATCCAGATATGATTGAAATTGCCTGATATCATAACCAAATACACCATTCAGGCCCGTTTCCTCTACCAGTTGTTGCACCTGCAAGAAGGAAATATTTCTTTAATGTTTCCAGCTCAACTGAAGGCTCAGGAAAAAAGCATATCAATTACATTGGAAATCTCAAATCCATTTTAATATGAATTAAACATGACATATTGATTAAAACTACACTACTATGCAGTGTCCTTCTAATTTGCGATATATATGTTTCGTGTGATATATGAAAGATGAATTAGATCATTTTGTTTAGTTCTCAATTTCACTTACACGTCTGATTCTGAGTTCCTCAATTGTTTTGTAATACACTTTATTTATTATTATTATTATCTACTCAAATACATTTAATTCTTCGTTTATAATTTTTGTATTGAATTGTCCTAGAATATCTAAGCTGTTCAGTGGTCTCCAAATCGCATAACTTTTGGCTGTCTCGTAACACCCGTTCTCATTATTCAGAAAAAAGGATAAATGATTAAGAAAATTGTTCACCCTACTAAACAGATGAAATAATTTACATTCTTTCCCTGTAAAAGTTGTTTAGAATTTAGTAATACCTGAAAATATATTAAAATAATAATTCCAACAGCTTCTAGTTTAGCAACATAGGATCTATTTCTAGCACACTGATGTTTTGTTGATGCACTGATTCAGTTTGTCACTTGCATTTTCATATTTAATGCCCACGATTCAATTACCCTCGAGAGACAGACAATGAACTATGTTACCGATGTAATATTGGTTCTAGAACAACTAGCTACTGCAAGCTTCAGACCATAATGCATGTCAAAATGTGTAACTTTAATCGTTTGCAAAAGTCGATGTGAGAAAGTCGAGACAGATATTACATTCTGTTTCAGCTGTGCGAATAAATCTCTTTATTATAAGCTTACATGTCACCTTCGACGACCAACGTGTACAACGTGGTCAAATTTGGCATAATGATCACACTTCAGAAATCACATATCGCATGATGGATGTGCACTGAAGAAAATTATTAGAATACAGCTATCAATAGTGTCCTTGAGTGTATCAGATATTTTTATTGTTGTAAGTATGAGGAAAACGCACAGTGCTCGTAGTAAATTCTGCAATAAGTTCCAATGCAAACTCCCTTTCCGTAAGAGTGTTGTACTGCTAATACTACTAACAGAAGCTCTTCTAAGTAACTTATATCAATTAATTACACCGCTGAAACTTTAAACCAGTTTCAAATTTAGTCCGCTGTGGGTACTTGCTAAACACCACCTGTTTCTCAAAATGTTGTAATTCAAATCTACATACGTTGCTATATTATTTTTATACTTTTGTTTCAAACATTTTGGTCAAATAACGTCTGGACTAACTTTTACGTCTGAACCATTTATTGAATAATTGAAGGGAAATGTGGAAAACCAATTTTGGAGAATACAGGTGTCTTGATTTATCTTTTATTTTCATCTAAAGTTCTAGAGCAAGTTGCACGTTTCACACAACCATTCTCGTAATGAGTATCTTGCTGGGTACCTTCAAAGTATTGAGAATTTGGTAGATACTGAACACTGATTTTGTAATAGTAAAAACATAGATAAAACTCGCTTGTTTTCTTATCTAGATTACCTCATAGGAAGTCTAAGTATATAGTAACAAATTATTATCGAAATATGTTTGAGTACACATACGCGTAATTAGGTGTAAGACTGGTAAAATTCTGAAATTTATTCCGGCGCTAGAATATACAAATTTACTTACAATAATCACATGGCTATAGTTGCAGCAACTGATTATTCAAATTTGAAATCTGAGAGTTTATCAGAATGTAGACATATCGGATGTTTTGAACGTGAAAGTACCAAGGAAGATTGTCAGTTTTCGTTTTTAAGTGTCTTAAGTAAGCTCCGCGTCACACCAGTAGAATATCCAAACAATGTATTTCGGAAGAAACAAAAACATGGTTCACATGTTTGACGGATTTTAGGATCTTCAATGTATCGGGAAACGAGACACTTAAAATACGCCTTGCAAGAATATATTATTCCATGACATCTTCCTTTCTCCATACGCCCTATAGTTATACGAAGTGTAGAAGAATCAATACACATATCCGTTCATAAGGCACCGTTAATATAAAATCAATTTGTGATCAAAATTAGCGAATATATTAATTGACATTGCTGGTCCTTGCGTATATAATACCACCCAGCGCGACTGGCACGTAGTTATATGAGCAACTATAGTGACTCTTAAATATATGTTACAAACCTTCTTTTATGTTGTTAAACGTCTTTATCATTGTATGACTCCATGAATGTTATAAAGAATCTATTTCTATTTCGGTTCCATAAGGTTAGCTTGGATTTCATACAAAACCAATCTACAAATTTCTTTACTTGAAATATGACCAGCAAATACGTCGAAAGCCGTGAAGTAGTTGTAGTATAGTTAGTTAGACCTCTGTGAGTGCAGTGAAATGTCGTGTACCGTGGCGATGGAAACCTGACGGAAATTGCTGGCGTTCGAACCCGGTATAATAGTTGGTGCTAGACGAACGGGGCATGTGATTTCGGATGTCGTCCGAGCATTGAACTTTACTCGCTCCATAGTGTCAAGGGTAGATCTGGAGTACCACGCTAGAGGCATTACGACCTATCAGGAACAACACAATGACTGTTCATGTCTCTGAAAGATCGCTACCGGTGATATCTAGGCAGCCTTGTCCGGGTAAACAGGCCAGCAACAGTGATCTAACAGCAAGTATAAAGCAAAACTTTCCAGAAACGTGTCTCAGAGGTCAGTGCAGCACAATTTGGTCCCATGGGGTATCACAATCGAAGACCGGCAAGTGTACCGCTACTAATCGCTGCCCATTGGTGACGACGACTCAGATGGGTTCGGGAACACGTGGATTGGCTCTTAGAGGACTGGAGGAATGGTCAGATTAGTTACGTTTCCAATTGGTACGCGCGGATTATAGGGTGCAGATGTGGCGAAAACCCTATGAAGCCATAGGCCCAAGCTGTTAACAAAACACTCTGCAAGTTAGTGGTGGCTCCATTATGGTGTGGGGCATGCTTACCTGGCATGGTTAAAGTCCTTTGGTCCGCTTGAACCGGACATAGACCGGTCAGCGCTATGTTCAACTATTTGGTGCAATTTTGTGGCAACTTCCAACGAATAGTTTGACTCCATAGGTCGTCCGACATGAACTCTATCGAGCACATGTGGGATATCATGGAATGGGCCATTCGCGTCCAGGATAATTCACCTGCAACAACCATCGAATTGTGGACGGTAATGATGACTGCATGGCTGCACATCCCTCCAGCAGACAACCAGCGACTTGTCGCATCTTTGCCACGTCCAAGTGCTGCATTCTTCCGTGCTCGACGGTATAGTCCATGCGTTAAAAGGGAATTATCGCGTGACCTTTGGAACTTCAATGTATATATTTTGTTAACTAAGAAACTTTTCTTACTTACCTGATCAAGTCCTTCTCTGGTGTTAACATTTTGCACAATAGAGTAAATGCAATTATAAAGAACAGAAGCGCCAAAACTGAAAAGATTAAACATAAAATTAATTAAAAACCTGCTTCAGACATAAACCATTCCAATGTATGTATTCACATCTTAGGTGAACAAATAATGCTTCACTCATAACCTGATACCTAGTTTACCATGTCTAGTTGACTTCACAATAAAGTCCAATATGTGTTATATTTAAATCCCAAATAACATTAAGGTACGAATATTTGTAAGAGCTTAGCACTTTTTTTTGTTTGAAGTAGCAGTAAACATTCCTTGCTATACTGAAGATTATGTTCAGCAGATATATGATTGTTCTTAATTAACACGTTTTGTGATCAAACTGAATGACTAAATATGTAATATCATGTATTTCTTTATACAAATTTACTATAATTTCATCAGCTTCTCAACAGACATCATCAAATGCCTTATACATCAAATTCGAAATTCGCGATTATTCTTTTCCATGGTTATTTTAAAGAATGTCATTTTGGCTTCTTTGCAATAATCATTTGTATGTTATTTCTATTTGCCTCGGTTTATGAAAATTTCTTTCGTAACTGTTAATCACATCATTTCCATTCAAGCTTAAAAATACCAAAAGCAAATAGTAATTGTTTGGCAGAAAATTATAAGATTTTCCTTAACTGCTCAAGGGAGTAAAATTATTCCATCTTAATTTTTCGCCAATCTTGTCTACTAGGCAATGCTGAATACAATAGAATTCAACAAACAGCAATACAATAGGGGAGACTTTAGTGAGATCGGATCTCCCTAATTCAGAATGTGGTAAACCATAAAGTAATACTAGACGTCTTGCTATATTTTATGTAAATTTCAAATATTTACATCTTGGACTCCAACGTGACAAACTTCTCCATACGTTCGTGAAACTGAATGCAATGATACATTAGCAAGGCAATATTAATACGACAATAATAGGATTTATCTATTGAGTTTTAAGATGTTCAGTTAATTTTGATTTTCAGCTTATTATTGGCATTTTAATATCAATGAGAATAAACTCTGGTACAGTACATGGATAAAAAAGTTGCGAATATTGTCCCTAAGTGAGTAAAAACAAATCGCTACTCAATGAGCGATTGTTAATAGATCACTATCAGATTTATAGACCTACTTCCTTGGGAATGGCAGAAATGTTAAAATTTACTTGGTTTTACATCCGTTTGACTCTCGACAACCCCTGACGTAAAGATAATCTGGAGACAATCAATAAATCCTCCTATTTTGAGAACAAGGAAGGTAATATCGTATTAAATTTCAAATACTATGAAAGTATTTTGCTGCATGCCACGGAAAAGTACAAAAGGATGTAGTTAGCATCATCCTACATTCGGACATCAGAGTTTTGCTCTATAAAAAGAAAATTCCTGGCACAATAGTCAGAGGATTTTGACCTTCCTTTACTTCAGAGGATTTACAGGAATCCACAATTTTCTTCCGGAATTTATGGCTCGCCCTTTGCATATTTTTATAAGCATTTTGGATGGAGTAGATTGATGCTTCTCACGGTACAATACCACATCATTTTTATTATTAGTGATATCAAAAATATTGATCATTAAAGCTCACTTTTCCGCGCTTTCGACAGTCTGTAGCTCCGAGCCGAGTCAGAATTTTACCCCGAGGACTAGGACTTCTTTCTTATTTTCTGATATACTACCATCATCCACAGTTCGTCGGCCAAAATCTCGTATATTCTGTATTGAGCTGTTGTAGATACAGTTTATCAGTTACGCTCGATTGTAGTTCAAATTTATCGGTCGGTTTTGTAGATATATAATTAAAAATGTACATTCCAATTTACATAAAATAATCGATAGGTGCAATTTCGAATTCCTTTGAGTTGCACAATAAGGATATTGGAAAACTATATTCGATACAATTCTATAGTTCGTGTTCAAAATGTCGAATTTGTATCTATTTTAGTTCTGCATTACCGAGCAGTTAGCAATTCAAACTATGACAACTTTTCCCTCAGCCTTTTCGATGAATCTGCTCATACATTTCGAACTAGTACAAAACACTTTTATTCGCTTTAAAATTATTAAATGATATATATACGAAGTGAATTTTAGATTTGATAAATCTTCATCAAGTTACGTCTCAAACATCAATTAAGTATTTGTAACATACTGAATCTAGATATAGAATAAATAAATACAAACAAAAAACTTCGGAGGGGCCAAACCTCCTGGACGTACGTACTTCACAGCGTGTTCTCAGGCATAAACCGAAAGAGAATACTGTTCATGATACATTATTTTATCTCATATTTGCACAAACAATCTTAAATTATGTATAAGCTTGGGAAGTTTAGGAGATTACTACCCAACCCCTACTTGGTTACCACTTTGGGTTCCTGGGAAAAGGAATTAACATTTTGGCAGAAAAAAAACTTAAAATGGATTTATACCTTTTACATCTAAAAATTTTATTGTTTCGCGAGGAGTCAAAATTACTTTCTAGGGCACTCTACATTGTCACGAATCCTGGGCAACTTAGTGTTAATTTGTAACTGAGATCTTTGTTCAAGTTTAGTTTACCGACTTAATTCTTTCATAGCAAATATTTCCTTTTGTATAAAACTAAAATAATCAAGAGCTAGGTTTAATATTATTGTAATAAACAATCATAGATTAAATACTACCAAGTTACCATAGCGGCATCACTCCACGGTGTCATTCTTCTATTTAAATGAGAAACATATTGCAAAATTTGTTCTCATACCTCACTTTCCGTTAAAATTACAGTATAATTTTTACATTAATGAATAAGATAATTAATTCAGTGCATTAATATATTACTTTAGGACATGTAAGATAAATAATAAAGAGTTTAAAGTTATTATGTTTTCAGCAAAATGTTAGTTAGATGTTGCAATCAGTTGATTTCGGGCCCTAATAATATTTAAATACGAACCAATTAGTTCGGTCTTCGGCTTCCATAATAGTTACGAACAATAAGTGATTTAACAATGTAGGAAAATTGTAATTCTCAAGCGTAAAATATTTAAAGTTGTTATTTATTTGTACACCAAATTGTATTAATTTGACTAATTACAGTGAACTGTATTATATATATATGTCCTGCTTAAAGGGATCATGTAATCATAGCTGCATAAGGTGTTGAGATGAGTTTTAAAGTTAAAAGTGTCGATGCAAGATATTGTAATATAATGCTGACAACCTCTAAACAATCTGCTGACTATATGGTATGAGATATGACTCCTATAACACAAGAATAATCCAACTTCGGTAGTAGAATTAATATTTTCATATGTCGTATTGTAAATAAGTTTCTTTATACCATTTTCTTGAGCACGGAAATATGTTGACAAAAGCACAAAATATTTTATCAAGACTGAGAAAAATCTGAGCATATTTCGAAATTATTATTTCTCTGGACGAGAATTATATCTTATAGGATTTTTCCGACTCTTGACTTTAGAACTACATACGTCCAGATATTTTCTTATTGCTTAGGAAAATTCTGATTTTAAATTGGCACATTTCTGCAGCTATTTTCTAACTATTGGTTTATACGTACAAATATTACTACTTACACTTCAACTATTCTGTCATAATTATTGCTGGCAAAATCAAGAGCTAAACCAGGAACGGCTGGATTTCTGGCAACTTGTCCAAAGAAGTCTACAAAATCAGAAACTCCACCATCAGATGCATTGATCAAAGACTGTTCCAAAACACTGAAAAGAAATATAAAATTTCATACAGTTGTAAAGTTCATATCTGTTACCATAGAAGGTGCATCAGAAATCACTAACATGTCAAAGAAGCAAAATGTAAGTCATCAGTAACGACCATGTCACTGAGTGTATTTAACCAATCGAGTGATGAAAAATAATTTTGTAGTGGAAATTTGAAATATAGTTTGTGCAATACCAAACACAGACTATTGATTCAGTGTTGACAGTTCAGTAATGTGGTGTCATTTGAAACCTACGGAAAACTCAAGAGAGATTTGGGTCACAATATTGACCCTGCAGAATCTTATTTTTTCAAAGGTGTTCTTTAAAAGATAGAAGTGTGTTAATAATTTTATAATAACAATAATATACAGTGTGCATGTAATTTTATATATAATTTATAGAATCATAGATTAGGGTTTGTTTATAAAGATTCTGATATTTTTAACAAAAGTTCTACGAACTGATAGATATCTCCTCTTGAAATTTGATGTAGTTTAACTTACTACCCATTGCAAAATGCTACCTAATATTGCTTCCGCCGATATAACAGAATAAACCTATTATAGGTTAATGAGGTTGGGTTAGGATATCTAACCTTCACCCAATATTCATTGCTCCTTTGTAATGTTCCTGAATAGGATATGAGAGCCACAGTGTAAAATGAGATTACTTATGATAATGTCAACGCCAAAACGATCCCAAAAATCAATTAATTGGCGTAGCATTTGGAATATGTTCCTCTTCCGCAATTACAAAAGAGGAAAGTTAATAATAATGCATCAACTCCCTCGAGACAAACTTACTTTAAAAAACCTTCCTTGCATAAATATCTACATATTCCTTTTCTAACCATACAAGATCAAAAACGATACGAGAATTTGATCATCTGAAGATTCAAATTACTGCGAACTGTTACTAGCAGTTATGGTAAATGACACGCATTTACTTGAGTCATTGTCATGGAACTGAGAATTATTTGAATATATGATATATTACTGTTAGAAGTATAGTTTTGACCATGCACCGTAACTTGTATATTCGAACAGCAATCAAGGTAATAGACTAGTGTATTTTGGAGTTCACTTCATTCGTAGTTGCTTTCGACTCACTAAATAAGCTTACATTTAACGTTCTAATACTCTTTGAAGTGAAATAACTGTACATATTGATTCTGCATTGCCAGTAAAGCAAATGGTTTGATAAACGGACGTATCTCGGCACATTAGGGAAAAGAGACTACATAATAGGCCAATGTTGAAGAATTATAACTCTGAGAATGTAATTATTTCTGAACCACTACGTTACGTGGACCTTCCACCGGACTTGAACTAGCGACTAGGCACATACAAATCATTCCATTTTACAATTTACCCTACCATGGAAACGTAGAAGAGAAATAGCTCAACATACAACAGAAATAAAATATCGAAGAATTATTTTATGAAAGTGTCTAGTTACCACAGTGTCATCCTGTGTGAAGCACTGTTTTCTAATGGTTTGTGGGTGTTTGAGGTCTCGCCATGGATATTAGAGCACAATTTGTCCAAATGTTTTTCTAATACAATGTCTGGTGAAATGATCATGCATTTTACTCTTCAAATATTCTTGATATAGTAATTTTTAACACATATTCATAAAAATATGGAACAATAGGGTGTATCACAGTGTAAGGGAAGCCATGATTACATAAGGACAAGCAGAAACACTTGACAACGTTGTTAGCGCTAACTAACAAGCTAAATTCTAGCTTGTAGTGTCCAGAGTGTTCTCACTTGCAACAATAAAGTTTCTGCTACAATTACTTTCCTGTGCTTCCCCGGCACCCTTTGGATAGTATACAGTAATAGTAACGTGTGCTCCTCTCTCCGTAATTTTAACCATCATTGCAGGTTTACCTCTCCTTAGATATGCAACAATATCTCGAGTATGCAAAGCTGAGAATGGCAATAATTCTTAATGAAAGTGTGACTTATCTTCATGCTCTCGTGTCGTAGAGTAAGGATATAAAACACATAAATTGTCACACTCACCAGACGTGACCGTCATGTATTGTTTTCTGGAATTTTTTAGAAATGCATGCTTCACCCCATGTACAATTTTGTACATTATACATGTTTGATAATATAATTTTCATTTTTCTAGATTGCCATTGTTTATCTGTTCTTAACAGATGCAATTACATATGATTTAAATAAAAATCGTGCTACTTTATTTTGGATCATGTTCAGCTAACGATATACGTGGATTGGTTTCGAGATTTTATACTTGTTTAATTCTTGAATATATTATTCACAAACATTATTCAATTTAAAGTAAATTACCCTTTGTATATACTTTTGCTAAGTTTACTATGCATAAAATTAATTGTCTATGTTACAGATGTGTTACTATAATACGAAGAAACTACTAAATACACAATACACTTATAAAAGGAGAAATAACCTGTTCAAAAGAGTTTCATTTCTTGAGGCACCCAAGGCTGCAGCTAAGTTCCCGGTCTCAATATCGTTATTAGAGTTCAGGTAACGTTGATATGCAAAATCCCACGTGTCCATTCCTCCTTCTCTAACAGCAGATACATATACTGTAGATCTGTAGTTTGGCGAGATTCTGTAATCAACAAGCAGGTTAGAATAACTAGGTTAGATATCCATATCAAGTTTATAAACTATATATATATCCAATATTTATATATATACATGCCTGAATATATATACATATATATATATATATATATATATATATATATATATATATATATATAGTGTTGGAATCAATTTATCTTTCCTCGTATGTGCGTGGAAATGGTTTGCACAACAGAATAGAGAGACATAAGGAAGGCTAAAGAGACCAGCGAGATCGAAGAGAATCTTTTCTCTACACCCATGTTTACCAAACACAAGGTACATACAAGAACTCTCACATTTTTATTATCTACAAGTATCTAGTTTGTATTTACTAAAGATTCTAGCAATTTAAGTTCAAAATCTCAAGACGGAGTTACAAGAGGAATATATTTCTTTCTGAGATTTCAATCGTATAATAACGCAACGTATTATACAATAGAATTACTATTACATCTATTCAGTTCAAATAAAATGTATCCTCTTATTATGAAGTAAATTGTGTAAATACGTAACACCTCTTTATTCGTTTCTGTTGTACAGAAATTTACTATTTAATAGGATCTTAAGGATTTTGCCGTTTAAATGAAAATTATGATTATGTTATCTTCATGGAAAAAATGTTTGGGTAGTTTTAAATATTTTAAGAGAAAAAACCTGCACATAAAATATCAAATAGTCAATAAGTTTTAATTACAGTATTAAAGAGATATTTCAAATATTCATACACCAACAGAGAATCTTTCTAGTTTCCGATCTCAACTTCATATTTAATATTTATGTCAAGCAACTAATAAAATTAATTTTCTGGTATCTTGTTTTTTTAATGCTTAGATAATGCAATCAAGAGAAAATAAGTAAATCGGTACATCTGTAGAGATATTTAAACCTGACTTTTATCCTGAAGGTTAATATTATCTCCTCTAAAGTTTCGATTAGATATTGATAATCAATTTAGTGTACTCACGGTCGTTCTTGATCGGGATTTTCTGTTGACATCCATTCTTCAAACGCTTCCAATGATCTTTGGGAAAAAGTCTTCTTGTTCAAGAGTATTTAGAAGTCGAAATATTTGCATCCTTTTTAAAGTTTTGTCCTTTGTTTCGTTAGGTTGTTGGTCAAATCCTACGTCTGTATAAACAGCATCGAGTAATGCGATAAGGAAAGTCTAAAATGAATTTTAATTGAAATAAGATTCTTCAAATTATACAGGTGTACTGATACATATAATATTAATGTTAGTAATAAGTGAAATTGAACGGAAAGATCAAGATTTACAGGCAAAACGAGTCGTTTTTTTCGTAATCAACAATACGATCTATCAACAATACGTTGACAGTGGATCAGTACTGCTCTAAACCGGAACACTACAAAAGTCAGTTCTGTCAACAAACACCGTTGTTTGGTGATACTTTCACTTCCATCGGCATATGGAACTGTTTAGGATGGCAGGAAAGGTAGTTTAAAAACTGCATTCCCCCACCAATTACAGCGTAATATTCAGTAATTTAGTGGTAGTATCTGTGCTCGTACCAAATGTATTTTTCTGCCATTCACTTGACCTTCTATTGTTCGGAATTGAGGGTGTCTCGATCTCTTCCACTCACCGTCTACGAACCTTACCAAACTTCACGTAGAACTTAGAAGTTGGATGAGATTGGAAGTAGAATATCCTTCAAAAAGAAATTCAAAACTCATACCTACGTATGCATATCAAACTGTATCTTATAGCACAAGACCAGATGCTACTGCATTGGAACTTGCAACTTTCATTGTGTATGGGATTCTGCACACTATTTATCAATGACTGTATGCATTAACTTTAAAATGGTAAATGAAATACAAAGCCGAAGGATATACAGCTGTATATATACCATAACTTTACTTTCCTATATTTGAATTTAATTTAAGGCCTTTAGGCAACTATGGCTCAGGCCGTCTTTTCTATATGTTCATTAAGGCAGAACAAGAAATTGAATGCTTCACAATTAACCATATTCTATTCGTATATAAGCACTCATAAGGTGTTTAACAATGAATATTGTGAGAGACACAGATAAATCAAATATAGGAAAATATAAGCACAAGGCGATACTTACTTGGAGTACATGCTTCCTGTCAGTGCATATATCTGAGCTTTAGCAGTGAGTACGAAAATATAATATTTTGTTAAACAGAAACCTATAAAGCATACATTTCATAAGATCTAGGGGTATATCGTGATGGCCTTGTCCCACATATCTTCAAGACGATATCATCCTACTAATATACCATATTAAGCTTCCTAATATAAATGATTATTTATTACTTAAAAGGAAAATTAACTCACCCGGTAACTGTCATATATTTCTTGACCATCAAGTACCAACTGCAAGAATCCTAATAAATTCTCAGATGCAACTACCCATGGAACATATTCAACTTCTTTGCTCAAATATCGGTGAATATCTAACGATATTGTTAGGTTTATAACTCCAACCCTGGCCAGATCATAGGAGTCGTCCAGCAACTGAGCTCTGTTAAAAACACTGATATCAAGTCCATCCTCTGAATTCAAATAGTTGGAAATAAGTTGCCAGTTTCTGTCGTCGTATGTGACTCTGTAGTAACCTGTTCGGAAAACATCAACTTATTGATATGTGAGATTATACTAACTGAATATTCGAAATATTTAAACGTCTTGTTTCCAATTTAAACTAATACCAAATCAGACTTCTTTTTATGTATTTTTTTTAATATTCTTCTTTTAAAAGTAGTCTATACCGTTTCATTTTTGTCAAATAATACCAAGTTGTTATAATGTATTATCACGTACGATCACACTAACTAACATATCTTTTCCCACTGCTAAATTCCAGTTAGTTACAACATGATAATCTAGTACCGTACTATGATACGTTCTATCAATTCGAGTATTCTTATTTACATTTCGAAAGTGCAAATCTCACGCTATTTTGTTGTTGATTCAACGTTTAAGTATTTTCGAAATAGTTGTCTGCGGTGTTTGACCACATGCAAGGTACTTAAAACATCACAGTGTTTCATCATATACGTGTAGCCTTCCTCAATAGTAAATTTGATACTGGAAATTCGCTAATTGCCTTTGTGTTTTCTACTGGAGCAAGATGGACAACCTTTCAGCCAAGTTATTACGGATCCAACTCTCACGTATGCCTTGTGCTTTATTTAAACAATACTTCTTGTGTTAGCTTATTAGCGTGGAAATAGAATTTTAGAATCCATGCACTGTTTCGCAGTAGAAGAAAGTGAGTAATCCTCACAGACAGGGAAAGAGTTTCATTTCTGATTTGCAATTATAAAATCAGTTCAAGATCCTGTATTTCTGAAATTCAGTGTTCTGTATTTTCACTAGTCTAGAATATGGATCAACATTTTGGAGACCAGTATAACCGTCCACAATTAGAGTATATAAATATTGCGTTGAAGAGACCCTTCACCGACTTTCTATAAGTTACATCTATAAATCAGAACTCTACTCTACTAGGGCTCTTCTAAATAGTCACATAATTATCTTTTCGGTAAATATGACAGACCCAGGTATGGGCAAAACACCCAAACTTTTCGTTGTCACTAAGCTCCTAATAGGCATAGTTATATATTAATTTTCCATCCTCTGATATTATAATTTTTTCTTTATAAGAAGATCATATTGTAAACATGTCACTTGGATGCTCCTTGAATATGAAATGAATACTCTGGTACATAAATAATAGAAGATGTACAGAGAACTGAAAGAGGAAACCACGACAATTGGTGTAATATTACAGGTAAGCGCTACCTTCTTTGCTTCTTAACTTTTTCCTGTTGCGGTGTTTATTTTGCATATGTACTATTATCAACGTACAAAACAACACGACATTTATACGTGTATAGTGATTACAATTGAAACGATTGGCAATTACATCTTCAATTTCGTTCTCAAAAACGTGGTATTTGGAGACAACCAAAAGAGCACCCCATTATCCACTGTATATTTTTTCATATATGGAGGAATGATCCACTGTTTATGAGGCAAAATACATTTCCAAAGTGTGCTAGTGTTTCGTTAAAGCAATGTGGTTTTAAGGAAACGTTCAAAAATCGCTACGTGTAAAAGGTTAAAATTTTGAAGGTGTGGGAGGCTAGAAATATTTTAAAGAATTTACATTTTAGCTGTCGTAATCGAATTTCCATCACAAAATTTCAGGAAAAAATTACAATAGCATACTCAAAAGAGTACGTACATTATTTGTTTTCATTTCTACGGGCAAATTCCGTATTTATTTTCGCATGAAGGTAGTGTACTGCAATACGTATGCTCAAATGTTAGTATAATGAGAACAATTCAGTAAATGAATTCAAACGTGCAACAGCTAGTTGTCAGAACATATATGCAATGTACTTTTCAATTCTCTGCATACTTTAATTGAAACACGAGAGATGAAAGTTGATCTCGAGTTGACTTACCTGTTTGTTGAATGTTGAAAATCACAAATTGATCCTCGCCTGGAAGACCGTTTATCGTAATCTCCTGCTCCTTTCTAAGGAATTCACGGGGAGTGGTTGTATCAAAATCGAGTTCCTCTTGTGTTGTGAAAGATAGAGGAACATACCAGAGAGAATTTTCTGTATCGGTAGAATTGTCTGATAGGAATCTTTTCTGTTGTAGGATAGAATCAAAATTAAATAAAGCGTCAGTAATAGACACACTGTATGGCATAATCTTTTGATCAAGTTATGTGACTTTTGACTTATATTTGGTGATATAAATGAAGGCTAAATATTAAAACATGCGAATGACCCTAACAAGGTTAAAAGTACTCTTCTAAATAACTTACTCTAATTATGATTAATGTAGTTCTGTGGTAAAACGATATAATTGTAGCACTGGAACCTTCCCTGGGTATCTAGTCACCCCACACGGTTACATTTTGATATGTATATGTGTTGCGCATGCGCGCCCAGCTTTTACAACCCAGCTATTCACTAGTCCTTCACTGCAGTATGTATCACACAATGTGAATGAATGCAATTCGTTAAGTTTGTTTCGTTCAGCAAGACCATTGTGTAATCTACGCACCCCGTAGAGAATTAGTGCATGTTAAAATGTTTTGAACACCATGTCTATTTAAGTGCGATAAACAACTTAAGATTTTTTGGAGGAAAATCCACCTACTAATAATGGATAGTGTTGTCCACGAGACGAGATTCAGACTGTCTTGTTTCGAAATAACTTGTCCGGAATATATCTTGTATGGGAATGATGTATATTATGAGAGTTCTGCCTCGTCCTGCTTTTCTTATATAGTTGTGTTTCGTCTCGTGGACAGCACTAATGATGAATATGATAATGACAAAAATCAGCACAAAGGTTGCCGTCTCCGTCAACAAGGAAAGAAATGATATACGAGATTACCTAAAAAATAGCCTTCAATCTTACAATACCTCACATCATGCTACATTAGACATGATTATTAAAGACGCTGTTTCGGAAACTTATGACGGTTATAAAGAAAGTTCTCAAGATTGAAGAGCATGAATAAGACCCTGACATAGGTTTAGCTTTGTGATCTACTACCAAAACTCAAGAAGTAAGTTAGATACCACACATGTTCAAGAAGCAGGGATATGAAAACAAGATTTCGTGTCTATTTGTACCAATGTCGTGTGCCCAGATCACAAGAAGCGAGTTTGTGATGAAAGCGTGAACTAATATTACCCATCAAATGCTGTTTAAGACTTGAATTGTTATAGATATTTATTTAGCTTTTGCATACTGTTGATAAAATGTCATAATTATATTAGCAAAAAACAAGAGATTAATTGAAATGATATTAAAAAGAGAAGCTTATCATGTTAATTTGAAAGTATTTTTTCTATTGTAGACATAAATGAAACACTACATAGTAAACCTTATAACCAAAACGCATATTTAAGATTATTTTAGCTGATTGTTTTAGTGAGTTAGGGTGACAATTTATTCAGACGAATAAAAGGTTAACTTTCCATACTTTTATACTTTACATATTTTTATGTGCCTACTTTTGCTTTCAAAACGTAGCTATTCATGAAACTTATTAAAACTTTTTATCACAATCCACAATAATAAAATATTAATAGCTTGAAATTATTTACGCAGAAGAGTAGCGGACAAGAAAATCGTGGGGAGGAAGGTTACTCCAGATGAGCAATAATGACATCTACAAAGAGGGTGAACATTCCAGGGGTAGATGAGAAGTTGAACTCGACATACGTTAATTTTACATAATTCTGGAAATACAATAATGAACATACCATAACGCACATTCTGTCATACACTTAGAGAATTAAGATGAGTGATTTAACGTCTTTTAAAGTTTGAACATTAGCTTCAATCTATGGTTCTCACCTGACTGACTGTTGCAGTACCGTCATCATAGTTTCTTGTTACTGTTATTAGAGGATAACCGCTTTGCAAAGTCCATGTTTCAAAAATGTCTGCCACAGTCACGTTGTCATCTAAAGTACCGTCTTCGTGTGCTTGGGCATCTAAGGCTGCGTACAAGTGAGGTCGTGTTGCAGGTTGGTATGATCTAAAAAGGAGAATATCAGAAATGTTTTTTTTTAATATATTAAGATTAAATTTCGGTAAACATAGTTAATAGTGGACCTCATAATTTTTACTCCAAGTAACATGTAAACCCGAATATAAGTAAAATGTAGCCAATGTAACAAAAAGTTTACTTTCATTAATTTGAAATTCAATTTGTTCTTATCATCAAAGTTTTCATACTTTGTATACAGTTTCAATATAATATTGAGATATTGCCATCATAGTGAAAACATTGCATTTTCTATCTTGTCGATTATCTTATTATAACAGTATAAAATAGAAACATGTAAAGATACCTGCTGGTAAGGTAGCGGTTCAATCCTCTTTGAAATACTTCTGGAGTCAAGATATGTTGAAGCATTCTGATGATTGAGGATCCTAGATGAAAGAAAAATTATATTTTTCTTTAAGAACAAACGGGAAAATGTAATTATATTATGAACATATGAAATATTAAATGTGACGTTGGTCATGCTATGCGTAAATAAAATTATTGTTTTACATAATATTTTGAGGCTACGAATGAATTGTCAGCAGTATATGTTACTTTCTTCACTTACATTTACTACATAAAGCTTTTGGATGTCTTCCAAAGCTGAAGGTCACAATATGAGAAATTGCTAAATATACAATTGGCAAATTGGGAAATCACTCTCTCTGAAATTGAGCACGTCTGTAATTCGCCGGATAAATTAGAAACTCCCAGTTTCTTTACTATTAGGAACATATAGTTTTGGATTTTTTTTAAATTGGCTTATTACAAATTATCCTTCTTCTTGTGTAAATATATAATTTAGTTTGAGACTTATTGGAAGAGAACAGTAAATTTTGGCTTATTGAATTACAAGACTATTATCACAGCCCTTTTTCCAGGGTTTCTAATAGTAATGCCACTCAGGCTACACGTTCCACTGTGAAAGCATATTGTACAACGGTAATAATCGTTTGTTTACCAATAGGACACAACTATTTCTCTATCGTGAGTGGGTTGAACATATTATACTGAGCTCTCAGTTTCCTTAATACAGTATATCATCTAAGACTCCAAAACGGAATATAATTCTTTCATAAGGGAATATATAGATTTTAAGAGGTGTACCTTATCATCTAATGAAAATCGTTAAATAAAATATATACAGTACAGCATGTATTAATACAAGACATGGATCGCAGAAGGAGATTTCTAGGTTTCCAATTTACACTTTATGACCAAGAAGAATTTCAATATTCCATATAATTTCCAACCAATGCGCTGTAAAGAAAGAGAATAATATACTACAGCATTTTTGCTTCCCATGTTTTATTTTTGGTGGAGATTGAGAAAGGGAGATTTACAAAAGCCTTTTTCTAATATAGTTTAAACGGAAAAACTTACCAAGAATATACAGTGCAGTACATAAGCAGTATTTTAAAGTTGATTATATTTTTAATCTCGCAGTTTATTGAGGAAACAGTTTTATTTTCATTTCTCCTATAAACTAATTAATTGGAAATGCCATTTCCGAAATGTCAGTTCACTTGAAAGAGAAGATGGTTTGGAAATACTTATAAACAACGCAGGGAAATCATGTACAGTACAACTGAATATTATTACAACATATGTTTGTTCAAATACAGTGTTTCTAATATCCTAGCATAGTTATTTTCATTACAAAAAACAAAACTAAATGAACGAAATTAATATGGCGTTATTGTTTCATCCGTAGATAGCAACGAGAAATTTATGTGTGATATTTAAAAAAAATACCTGCAAAAAGCAATAAAATAAGAAGCTAATTGAAACAAGATAATATCAATTTACATATGGTAGTGGGTGTTGCAAGAAAATGCAATACGTAGAAATTAAGTAGAACAATTTATTAACTGTGTTCAAACATATCAATAACAAAATATGCCACAAAATTTAATAACTTCAAGAAAAGAAGTATTAGATTGCAAAGAAGAGAAGAATAAATGTGGTGGAGTTTGCAGGTCTCTTGAATAGAAGATCTTTAAAACATTCCTAGAAAATAACTCATTGTTCGTTTTCCAGAACTCATAATTTGTATCAGAGAAATCGTCAGCTGCAAACATATCTGTTGAACAAACACCATTAATATAAATTGGTGTGCTTATAAAAGAAATGTTTCGTATTCTTTCAAAAGTCATATCATTGATCTATGTGAAAACAAATGAATAGTTGAAGTGAATAAGTCCGTAAGCACCCTTTTTGTGAAAATTGAGTTTTTACTGGAATCAAAGCGATTGATTGCATTTTTCGCTAAGTAATATATTGCTTAGTCCTTCTATTAGGTGTTTATAAATGATGAAACGTGTTATTTTATATGGAAATAAAATTTTTAAAACTTTTTTTTCCTAAGTTGGAAAATTGTATTTATTACCTCATTATCTTCATGTCTTCAACTAACAAATAAAAAGGTGAAGATTGAAGAATCAAATGTAATAATGAAATTCCAAGCTCAAACTCTCTTTTTCAAGTAACATATGGAAACATTTCGTTCAATGTTAACTTCGAATTCGCAAATATCCCAGTGAAGTAAATAAACACGAAACAAATTATCTACCTGAAAAAATTTACCAAGTGTAAGTACTAAAGAGTGCTAAACGATTTAGGATCTGAGGCCAACTATAAGTTTAGCCTAGACAAAACTATTCTTGTTTTCTTTCGGTTGAATTCGACAATGTTTATTTAGTTGACAACTATAATTTATTATCTATGGTTGAGAACGTATTAAAAATGGCTATTAAATAAGTAATATTATGTTCTGTATTACGCTTGAGAAAAATAAGTAAATGAAGTTTAGTCTTTTTATGATATTCCCTTTTACTTGTGTGAGTGAAGTCTAGACATATGTTTGCTTCAGGACTGAGACTTTCATATTGGGAATAATCGTTATTCATATAGAGTTGTGTTGGATCGAGTGTGGATGGACTTTAGATACTCCACCTAACTAGTCTAATATACAAACCACGACTGGAACTGTAATTTAAGTAAAAGTTTTTCACTGGTGCAGTCGATAGGATAAAATAGTAGATGAAGAGTATACATTTCTGTCTAGAGTCACTTAACGTTAGTGAACCAAATATAGAATCATACGTGGGAAGGCATGATTATTATTGAAAAGCTCAGGGCATAGATGGCGGGAAACAGCTTGACATGCTTTTTAACTTTGATCGGTGATGGTGTATATGAAGTTTTGAGGGATACTTTCGCACCTGAAATGCTAAAAGACAAAACTGAGGTCAAAGATTAACTATTAGAACTATTATGTTTTCAGACTAATAATATTGTTGAGAGATATAGATTTCATTCAATCAAACATATGGAGCTCCTATCAATTACTGAACATGTTCGAAGTCATAGAAAGCAGGCAATAAAGTGCTAATATGGAGATTACCTTGATGTTATGCTGCGGGCCCAATTTGTTTTAGGAGTTCGGACAAAACATTACGACGTAAACTCTTAAGTAAGCATAAAGTTACTTTTAGTAAAGCTATTGTAATTTAACAACAACTAGAACTGTAATTTAAGTAAAGTTTTGTCAATAGGTATCCTCAAAGGCTTAGTTATATATGTGGGTCATTAGACATCTTTGTGTAAGTAAACGTTAGATATTGAAGATTTCATTCAACTTCTTGTCTTTGAAAATAAGGTATTGAATTATCATGTTTCCCGAGTCGTATAACGTAATATTAAAACAGATATAAATACATATCCAATATAGAAATTTATTGTTACCCTCGAAGGAAACCACCTTAAAGACGTATGCATACCTTTCTCGTATGTTATACCGTCAAACATACTCTCAATTGCCCCTGGGGTACTGACGTCCATAGAAATAGGCCTTGTCGTAGACAACGAATCCGTTTCAAAGATTGCTTGAATTTGGTCAATTAAGAATTGTTGATCGTATTGGTACTCAGGATCAACCTTTAATAAAAATTAAACGCAGTTAGTAAATTCTCTTATACAGTTATGCATTTAAAAATACTACCAAAAGTACCCGTCCGCTGGTGCGAGGCAAATTGTTGGCAATTGTCATTAGCCATTCACCACTACTCGCTTCCACGTGGCCGACTGCGCCCTTAACTTGGTAAGTTTTGGGAGCTGCGCCCTCATGGTGAAGATATACTGTAGCTGTTACTACTACTACTAACACCACTACAACTGCTAGTACTACCAATAGTACTACTACTGCTGCTACTACTACTACTACTACTACTACTACTACTAATAATAATAATAATAATAATAATAATAATAATAATAATAATAATAATAATACACCAACCAAATACACCTACAATGCTTTAAACATTAAGTCTACAACTCTATATATTTCATTTATAAAAATCCAAATTGAAATTTATTTTTTAGAAACTATTTATTTATTTCTGATTGTTGTTTTAACTTAAACATGGTAACAATATTTGTATTGCATTGTTTTAACAACGAAATTACTGTTTTTAGTTATTCGTTCGACACAGTCATTTTCGGTTTACTAAAATATGATATCTACTTGAACCATTCTGCGACAAATCATTGCAATCGGTTAAGTCGTTTTTGATTGATGCGGCAAAAAACATCGTGACATGCATTTTTATTTAGAAAGATAAAATTATCATGCTTTGTGTTGCAATTTGTTTTCGGTAGGGTTATATTTGCGATTATTTTTACCTGAGTATTTCTTTATGACCGCTAGTTTTCACGATGGCGGTCTTATTACTACAGTGGCGTTGGAAAAGTTTTTTTATCGTTTTAACACCCTTTTCTATAAGACTTAATATATAGTACAGTTATAAGACTTAATATTTGCGGTTTCGTTAACATTACAAACAGTTTACACAAGTATTGCTTTATGAAGGTTAATTTCCAAGATGGTGGAATGCTGCAGGAAAAAGGAAGACTCATCTTAAACCAGAATGTCCTGTCGTTCGGTTATTCATGCTCGACGTTCGCGACGCCATTGTAGTTACTTATACCTATGTTGTGGAGTCAGCGGACGCCGCAGCAAAGGTCGCCGTTCAAATTTGCCCCGCCTTGTCAGACGACGTAGAATGTTCATGGTGACATTGGGCGCTGTACACCATCTGCCAGTTCGTGCCACTATATTCAGGTTTTGGTTATTCAATCCGCAAGAGCTATACGCACAAGTCATCTGTCCACACAGCCCGTGGTATGGAGCGGTAATTGTGACCCTGTATGTCATTGTGATATGCGTTCGCGGAGCCATCGAGTCAATTTGAGCCAATATGGACACCAATGTTGCGGAAGGATAAACCGCACTCGTAATATGACACAATTCTTACGCGATCAAAGGTGGAAACCTGCTGGCAGGGCTGCAGCATTTGACGACGAGGTATTTTTCGACCATATATACGCGATCACGTCACACCAATAATCTTCTACCAGTGCATTGTGACTCTCTGGTCTGCCTCCGCTTAATTTTCCTACAAGGCATTGTCGGCGTTTCTGATGAGTCATGAAGCTCTCGTGCAAATCATTTAGTTATCTTTCCATGTTCTACTTATTCTGCAAATGTTGCATTAATCCGTAGTCTCCTTCTTGGTATTGCATGTTAAATAGCGAGGAGTGTAATTTCGTTAGAGTTATCGAAATGGTGAAATGACGTAGGCATTCACGTATTGTTCCCGATAAACCGTGTTCAAGAATATGTCATCTTCTGAAATTCATCCATAATAATTTCACAGGGAGAAGACGGATAAGTGCCAAGAGAAGAGCTTATGAACGACCACTGATCGAAGAAAACTATTAGATTTCTATTGAAGACAGGAACTATTTTGACCGAATAATTTAATGTGAATGGTATCGAGTATAAACGGAGCTACGTTTTGCAAAACCATACCACAATTATACAAATATGCAATACTCATGTACGACATCAACTGCTGTGTCATTTGATCTGCCTCGTTCAAAGACACAATTCCGGATATTACACTTTGGGTCTAAGTAACACAATGGGAAAACTCACAAAGGAGGTTCCACATAGGCAATATTCGTCCTTTGCCACTTTCTCAGTGGTTATTTAAAATGTGTGAACGTAACTACTGGACTTTGTTCACTGGGTAAGCTGCTCTGAAATGGTTATACCATTTTGTCTTAGAACACATATCACCGTGCAAAGTACCAGTTAAATTAAAACTTATTGTTGTTTGCATGCAAACGTTATACAGTAGCAACAGTCCGTATCCTCCTCTGTGTTCCTCAGAGAACATTTAGTCATGGTCACAATTACAAGTCTGTAGTACTAGATTAATTAGGACATTCTATTGTACTGCCTCTATTTTATTTAATACTCTATCCTTTAGAGAACACACCGCAGATAGGAAACGTTGATAATTTCAGAACACTAGCTTCCGAAAAGATGCACATGTAATAACAGTTTGATTACTTGAAACTATTGGAGCGCTGGATAATTTTGGTACTTGTTTAAAGTTTGTCGTCAACAGCCCAACCACTACAAATTATTCTCGAATGATCTTAGTTCAACAAATACAGAGTATTGCTGAGCCCCATCGGATTCCACTTTCCAATTAAGTCATCTACATCACTCGTTTTACCCCCAAACCTCCGCCTGTGTACAACTGAAAAGTACAGGAAAAGAAGAGGGAAGTCCATTTTTTTAAAAAAAATAAGTTTGCACGCCTAACAAGTACTAAAAATGACGGTTAACTTCTAGGATATTACCAATCAAAAATTGCAAATTATCCACAAGTTATAGCTGTTTTTAGAATATCAAATACATGAGAGGAAAGGGGAGAGCTAGAATTTTTAAATACGTATTACGAGAAATCATCTTTCTTGGACATCTATCCCTGTACTCCTCAATTGCCTTTAACGGGATAAATGATGATTTATCACCTGCACTACACCTTGTAGGGCTTATCAATAAAGTGCTGACAATGGAAAACCAGCTTACGTGATTGTTCACGAGTCAGAACCTCTGGTGTCAGTTGAGAACATCTGGACATATAAAGCGAACCATAAAGATGTCGACCTAACTTGCACTGGAAAATATCAATTGTACTTTGGTAATTGTTTGGAGATGAAATCAAACGGAAAACTGGCATTGCCTCATTTCCACTCTAGTGTTTACTCGAACCATTAAAAGATCACAAGTGGAAAACGTACTTTGTTCATTTTGGGTAAAATTGAGATTACAAGACCATCTGTTTCCTCTTTGAAGAGCCCTTTTAACAAAGCATTATGCATGAAGAAAATGTGCTTTGTCTGTCTAATGTAATAAATCTTCATTTCCTGTGCAGGTAAAAGCAATTCAAATTGTGAAGTTTTAAAATTCTACCCCGTAAAACCAAGATAATGGATTTCTGACCTTCTTTTCCTGTGGACTTCATTGTGAATCCTACGTGGGAACATTGTTCCTACGCCATTTGCCACACAACTTTTTATTTCTTGAAGCAACTGCAGCAAAAACAGCAACACAGAATCTACCTCCATGAAACTTTCCTTACTCGTTAAATACATGTTCTAATTTTATCTGCTAAACTATTCCTAAAATGCCTAGCGTTTTAGGAGAAACAACATATAAGTAGCCGTGGAAGAACTCAGAAGAATTGAGGTTTCTTGGGTGTAGTCACCATGTACAAGATTCTAGAGATGAGGCGTTGATGTACTTTATTCGCGATATCGTGAGTTCGAATTACGTAGCAGCCCTTAACTTCAACAAAATCCCAGTTTAATACTTCTCTACAATTTTTCAAGTATTGTAAATCATAATAGCGAATCTTATTACAGTATGTTGTAATAAGGCAAATTCAAATGCTTATTGTGTCTTCTTATTCTGTATGGCGGATTTATAGGAAAGATCATATCACTCAACCTGCCTATCGCTTTTTTTCCTATCAATCAATCTTCATAGATAAGACAAAATTGAAATTAGTATGTATAATTAATGTAGAATAAAAAATACAACAGCGGTCGACCCGTATAGACAGATTTTCCAACATAAGAATTTAATTATGAAAAAATTAAATGGTTTAACAGGGTAAACATAGAAATTCCCGTTAAAATCCACCAGTCAATCATAAACACAACTTAAATAGGGGCCGCCAAAAATATATACACACCTTAAAACATGTTATACCTGTAATACGCTTTGAAATCGCATTGGTTATGGGTTGAACGTGTAGTACGGTGGTAAAGCAGCATATGACTTTACTGTTCTGACGTGATGGTAAGCAATGCTACGCGATGCGATCATTGTAGAAAGTGGAGCAATGACACGAACACGACTGTCACTCGAACAGCGAAAAACATTCTGAAATTGATGTAGTCTGATGAGGCACAATTTAAATTAAGTGGAACGGTTAACCTGCATAATTGTGTGTACTGGGCTCTACAAGTTCACATCATGCCGAGCTAGCAGTCAATTCTCCAGGACTTATTATCTGGTGTGGAGTGTCATCAAAAGAACTTATTGGACCTTTCTTTCTCGATGTGGTTATTGTCCAGGCTTACTTAGAGATGCTGAATACCATCCACTCGTGAACTGTTTGGTGATTATCCATTTTACATCCAACAAGATGGTGTGCTGCCAGACTTTCATCACGATGTGCGCGCCTATCTGGATAACACTACCAGGTTGTTGGATAGGACGAAGAGGTGCGATTGAGTACCCCCACGTTTACATGAATTAATCCCACTTCACTTTTACTTGTAGGGGATCCTCAAAAACGTGATGTACAGTAGGAAACAGACTCACTAGCGTAACTGCGCCACGAAATTGAGTTGATCCGGGCATCAATTCCAGTGGCTACTCTGGAAAATGTCACCTAGCTCATCGAACTCAAACGTGCTTGGAGGATGGTGGTTTACAGTTTGAGCACTTATTGTAATTGCTCCAAGAAATTGTGTAAGTGTGTTAACTTTTCATTTAGATCGTTTCCTTACTCTCAACAATATACAAGTTATTCTCTATTATAGTGTGTATATATTTTTGGCGGCCCCTGTAGATGTATCGGATACTACTTTGAATGTGATTTGCTTGTTCAAATCCGTTTACACCAGTACTTGGAGAGATATGACGTCATTTGTAACGATGACTCCAAAACTTTAAGCGCCTGTAGTTCCGAAACAAATTAGATTTCGGAATTCCTTGAAAGGAACATTTTTGATTTGATAAAAATACCAAATCTTGAAGTTTGCACCATTATTTCGGGGACACCCTGTAGTTATGGGCACTTGGTTTATTTTGAAAGAAGATGACACATGTAATATGGAGTGCATTGTGTCGTGGGTCTGTGGAACAGCACGTAGATACCACAGTTGCTGATGAAGAAAAATGCTTTTTTAAAGAGCAAGCGAATCCACATAGATCTGTAATCGTAGATAAAAGAGTGTTTGCGAGTGTACTGGAGAATATACTAAAGATCCGCGAGATGTTAAAGTTTGGTGTAGAAAACAATATTGTGTTACGAAATTTGTTATTAAAGCTATGGTTAAAAGCCGAGGCGAGAGCGGATGTATTAATGTTCATGCACTTTGGCACTTTATAACAGGCAGTAAGTTTATGAAAATGTTGATCTTTCCGCAGGCGAAGTTAGCAGTGTACTAAAAGTGGGGATAAATGGTATGAATATGTAACGTTCAGTATAAAAGGAATGCATGCATTCTGGACACTTTGTATTCACCGCACATATCCTTTCGTAGGATCAGAATAGAATACATTACAATAATCAATTTGTGAAATAACCAGAGTACAGAGGAAGGGTAATGAAACTGACCACGATCAAGAGTTTTGAAGATTCTGGAGTAAATACAGAGATGCATAGGCTTTTCAGTCAAGGATAGTCATAATTTGACAGTAGGCCGAAGTCATTGACTCTATTATCGGAAAGTATTAGTGTATTGTATTCGAAGTACGTTAAGGTTCCAGAACTGAAATGATCACGAATATTCTTACAAGTAAACTTATCGATGGTTCAGAGAGCATTTCCGACCAGACTTGACATAGGCGTGAGTTACATCATACCCTAGCATCACAGGATATCGGGCCAATATCGGCCCAACACTGGGCCAACCTTGATCGATATTGGAGTCTGGCCCAGTAATGGGCCGCTATTGGCCCGATATGCTGTGCTGCAAGGCGAAAATGGTTGAAGCATGATTGAAAGTGCTTTTGTCCATAAAGACAGGAGCAGCGACCAAAAGTTCAATTCAAAAGAATAAGTACTTATAGCGTGATATAAGTATAATTACCAGAAATACATTGGTGAAGTTAATTTTGTCATAGGTTTACTTTTGAGGGAGATAATGAGTTGTGACATTAATATGCGTACTTGATTCCAAAGTTTGGATGTTCTCTGTTCTTTTTAAGCAGCCTAAAGAATTAAAATCTAATGCATACTAACGAATGCTGGATAGATGGTGCCCAGTGTCGGAAACGCGAAAAATATATGCGAATGTTGGGATATCCTGACACGAGAGTAATAAAGAATATCGTGTTGGTGTTATAGTTTACATATAACGCGAAATGAATGCGCCACAAACTTTCGAACTTTTATACAAAGACACATTTACGTTTTATTTATTTTACAATATTACCTCTAACATATTTCGAGATGAATTATTTTATATTCTTCTAAGGAACATGTTTTCCTTTTATATTCGTCTCATCATTTCTTGTCGAAACTTAAAAAAATCATGTAAAAAATAAATAATACCAATAGGGATTTCAATCAAAGTAGTCTTTATTACTTACCCCTTGCACGCCAAAGTGTTCGAAAAAATTAGCGAATCCTTCATTAAGCCAAATGTCGCTCCACCAGTGAGTAGTCACCAAATCACCAAACCATTGATGAGCCTGCTCGTGTGCCATTACCCCAATAATACTTTGCATTCTTTCAATTGTGTTCCAAGATGGGTTGTAAAGGAGATTACCAACTCTGGAAACCAAAATGGGATAAATGGCTGTCAGTGCAAACATGTTTACATAGCATACCTCCATGTTTTGTTGTTATTTCAAATTAACCGTATCGTATGTTACCACCATGTATAAAGAGGTGTGTAGCTACAGATTATTTCTTGCTCTAATGCGTTATTATTTTTCAAGATTTGAGTTCTTTTCCTCATACGTTTGCGAAAGAGAAACAGGAACGTATGATAAGCAGAAATATTACTCATAACTGGCTTGAAAGCAAACATAGTTTCCTTTCCGCTGACTTGTTTGGCGCTAAATTGATGAAGATATTTATATATTTAATGAACAGCCACATACAACTTTAATGAAAAATCAGCAATTGACAGAACACATATTTTTACTTGCGATTCTGCTATCTGTTAGAAAATATTGCTAACTCTAAAGAAACATATTCGGAATATTTTTGCGATTGAGAGAATAATGGATACCACCAATGTTTGTTCATATAACCCTCCCTATTATAATTGGAACTAGCTTGTATTACTCATGCATCAATAGCTTGTATATACATATTATTCAACGTAATTCACAAGCGAAAGAAAGACAGTTAGTATTCACTCATTGTGTACTAAGTAATTTAGTGGTTTGTTCATCTGCACGCCTTTACTCAATTACATAGTCAGATTCGCCTATTTTGTACATCATAAAAAGAAAATTTCCTGTTCAAAGTAATTTATGGATATAGAGAAATATTTTTATTTATTTATATGATAATTCATTTGTTCAATTGAGAATAGTTGTTCCTTGCTATGTATAAAAATCTATGCACTAGTTTCTTTCAAATTAGTTCGAATACGTAAAAATGGTATTAATATATTTGTTTAATATACCGCTTGTTAATTTATTCATTCGAAATATATTCATTCTTTAGTCAGGGCATCAGTATTTGTTCAATTTATGCATATTTAAAATTAGCGGTGAATACGACATTTTGTTGATGTGTTTGTACATGTATGGAAGAATCAGTCTCCCATTGGTGTTTATTGTATATACTAATGGATCATCCCATAGCAAGGCATTTGGTGCCAAGTAGTCACATATCTCAGCAGATATTGTTCAAATTTTGTATATGAGTGGATACTATGATATAAGATTATTTCTTAGTTTTCTAACGAAAACTAGGACCACGAAAAATTGTTAAAAATGGGGGGTTTTCATTGGTTTTTCCTGTTGCACATAATACGGCAATTGGAATAATGCTTTCTCATTTTTCAACCAATTAAGCTAAACTTGGCGTTAAATTAAAGCTACAAATTTTATCTATGAAAATAAGCTACCACATTTGGTGGAGGGTGTCTCAACATCACTATATGTTGAACTTCCATTTTTGTGATTTTAACACCGTTGCAAAGCACAACCAAGACATGAATAATATTTTTCTTTATTAATTGATCTAATCAAATACTTCTTATATTATAAAAATAAAAAGGTTGTTTTTTTTAGGTTATCAAATAATTGTTAATAATGTGGAAAAATATTTA
Source organism: Lepisma saccharinum (assembly GCA_022664845.1). NCBI lineage: Eukaryota > Metazoa > Arthropoda > Insecta > Zygentoma > Lepismatidae > Lepisma > Lepisma saccharinum. Next base: position 50,471 of record JAGDQP010000821.1, read on the forward strand.
AAGTGTTTCATAAATCATGGAATTGTTCCCTGGACATCTTTTTTTAATATTTATATTCCTTACATGTGATTAGTTCAAGACCGGGATTATTTTATTTTTATAACCATCAATTGATTAATAGCGGCTATTTTTGTACTGCGGTGCATTCAACATGTGTGTTTGTAGACGTTTACGAAAAATGTAATATCTGTGGACTGGTTCATCATAGGATATTCAAACGAAAGTCACATCTTCTTGCAAAGTCTCTTGATAATTTTGGTTCCCTGCTTAAAAAAGCCTAAAACGTAATCTAAATGGTAACAATTGTATTCAAATGTGATTATTAAAATTGAAGAAGCAAGATTTCATGGTGCTGTTTCTTATGTATGGGATTGAATATCAAAGTTGATTTTTTGCACAATATTACATATCACAGAGTATTTAAGTTATGCAGAAGATGTAGGCTGATATATAGGTTCTTTATGTTTTATTAATTTTTATTTTGTGTCTCACCAGGGACCTTGGGCCTGCAACGTTCAAACCATTTTTTTTTAATTTCATTAAAATACGTGTAGTACCTATGTGTAGGAAGACGAAGAATGCAGCAGTAACAAGATTTACTACAAGCTATGGCCTGGACAGCTATAGGCAGACTGCAAGCAGTGCAACAAAAGCGAGTCATTGCAACAATATTTAGTGTCACTCAGTGTTACAGCTTACCGTTCAGTTCCCTATACAGGTGGTTAAACCGCGAACTAACGTATCAACAGACACATAATTACTGTCAGTCGGTAGTGCAAGATGGTAGTAACAGAAGAAGTTTCGTGTGAATTATTATATAAGACCTGAAGCGCTTTATGTAGGTTTCTTACATTCTCCTGCTTAATGGCCCAGTTACGAAGAGATAATATTAATAAAAAATTTAAAGGCAATACGAACATTATGGTAACTATTTTATCCAAAGCGTTAAGAAACTAATTGTGAAAAGAGCATTGAACATTGAAGTATCTGTATTCACGAACTATGAATGCTCCCTTTTCGCGGCCGATTGTTTTGGAGATTATAGAAAACAAGGAGAGAGAATAGACTCACCACACAAAATGACAATGAACAGAGAAATGGGTATAAAGTATTGGTATTGGTAGGCTAGCCTCTTCATTTCTTTGTTAAATGTAAACAGTTGGTAGAAAAACACAAACTCAGTTATTCTCTGGTTCCGGTTTAACCAGCTGAAGAGTACATCAACTTATTTCCACTCGAGAAGGGGACGTGATATCAGTGCCAGGGATTCTGCCATGGAATTTTAGTTTTGGGGAAAAGTGAGTGAAAGCAAACTTAGGAGGTGAGTAGAATTTTGCAAGGCTTCAATAGACTTTTAATTGTAAATATTTTCAAGATAGGGTGTGTGCTCGACAATTTCGACAGGCAACACCCCATTGGAGAGTCTGGCAGAATCCCTGATAATGCCTTAGCTGCCAAGCGCGTGATCATGCAATGTATATGTTTTAATAACGAAGAACGTATATGTTTTAACATTAATTATTCATGATATTAACGGATAGTGTAGGTTATACCTAGTGACCGTTGCTTAGTTAGTAGAGCAATTGGGAGGTCCTGGGAACTATCCCAGCGGACACCCATTTGGACTGAGTATTTTCCAGGGCTTTCCTTAGTCACACCAGGGAAATGCCGGGATGGTACCTAAAAATAGAACCCGACCGACTACCTTTCTACAACATCTCTCCCTGCCCTATCCTGGTCGGGTTATAATGATCACGTTAATAAAGGTCAATATTTTCATTAACTGAGTTCATTAGAATGTACCGTCACTTTCTTGCGCTATGCCTATTCACGCTAGCGTTGCCAGAATATATAACAAACAGGATTATCGGGCTATTGGTCATTATAATCTGTTTCCTTATGGCCTTCAGGCATCTAAGGATCAGCCCTGTAAAAGATAGGGGAAAGGATGCAGGAAGATCAGGGTCTAAGTTGAAAGTTAGATCCCAGCATTTGCCTTGTGTGATTGAGGAAACACCCTGGACAAACCTAAGTCAGCTCGGTCGGTCGATGGGATTGAGCTCACGACCTCCTGAATGATAAGCACACGCCCTGCCACCGAGCTACGACAACTCGGTTGTGATTATACTTTGTGCTTTCTCTCTTCAACTCGCTTGAAAATGATTCGAACTCGTCACATTTCCGTTACTACTAAGGCATGCTAACCTCTGGGAACATCGTTTTTATCTTAAAAGAGCGACAGTGGAAAATATCCGACACAATATGTTAGATCAGATATAGACTTCTCACTACCCCAATTTCAATCCAGATTGCTGCATGGATCTGAATTTTAACTAGCATCGCATTCATAATTGTAAAGAAACGAAGTCAAAATTTCTAAAAATGGCAACTAGAAAACAAAGTTTTTCTCACTACCGTTCCAAGAGCAATGAGATCAATGACTAACGTACGTTACTTCTTGCATCCTCCATTAAAAACATGTGAAATAAAACCTCAACATGTCTTTCCTAAATAGAAAATCAACTAACAGGTATGTCGTCCATCCCTTACACTTTTCTAGTTCATGAAGGCCTGATAAAGTTTTCAGTATTCTACATTGGAAACACTGCTTCGGAGCACCAGTCACACTGGGAAACACGAATGTTTTGGTAAGACTAGCACCATCACAATAAATGCATCCCCAACTGAAACAAGCTCTACTTTCTATATGTAAAATCAGTTTAAACAAACTGGAAATGTTTCGTAACGGCCAGCGCCGTCCACGAGTCACGACGGTACTTAGTGTTTGCAACATGTCGTAATAGGTGGCAAAGACAACATACTATTCACAGCAATAGGACGCAAGATGTCCGCCCATAGCGTCCGTAAAATCTGGGCTAAGGCACATCGCGAGTGGAAGTGTTCAGGCCGCAGTTTCGTGGGTTTTTTCAATCAGTTGTGCTTCAGTCTGGAAGCATACAATGGACAAGCATTGATCTTGGAGTAATGTGGAACCCGTATTGAAGCACCTCTTGTACGTGAAAACTTCCAACATGTTTGGAATTGATGTATGGTGTGTACCGCAATTGCCAGTGGGCAACGTACAGACCTGCATGTCGTTCGTCATGATAGGCTGACACCCGTGTGGTTCTACAAACGAGATCCACAAGACTTATTTTGTATCAATGGCTGCTGCAATTGGTCGTTCGTTAATTTTAATGTCCGTGCTCACCTAGTTCAGCTGATAGGTGCCATGCTTCAGAAGCCAGATATCGAGCATATGGTGTGACCCACTTGCTTCCCGGACCTGAATCGTATAGATCAAGTGTGGAATGCGTTGAGGGCACGCATTTCAGCTAGACCGATACCTCAAGCAACTCCTCAAAAGCTGAAAATTACCATCTTGGGGGAGTGGCCAAGGAAATTTCAGGCTCAGGTCGACAACCTCAATTCCATGCCCAACAGGTGTGTGAGCAATGCGCAGAGACTATACACTTTACTAGCCGTGAGTTGCTATTGTGTATATACGCATTTGTGTCGTTCGATACGACCTTGTAGCTTTAACCGTAATCTGTTATTTCTTGTCCCAAGCGTGTCGAAACCCTCTGGGACTCATATTATGCTGATTTACCACGTGGGTCTGCTGTGTCTGTTGCTGGAGAATTACGAGCTCTCAATCGCAGTACTGTTCCACTAGTTTCCACTGCCGTTTCTTCTGTTTCTACCTTGTTCCCTTGTTTTTTGACCAGTGTATATGTCTCATTCGTTCAAATTAGTTTTTAATTTTAAGCAGGCATTTTACAAGCACCGTAAAAATTAAAACATCATTTATTGAATTGATAAATTTAAGGTGGAACAAATTTTGGAATGTACATATACAAATACTTTCTGTAAGTGTTGTTCAAAATAACGAAGGAGCATTAAATCATTGCATAAGAAAGAAATGCAAGAAATGGTTTGTCAATTTTCACCAAGTTCTAAATGCGTGTCGTAATTGTGTCGATTCAGAAGTTAAAACATGTTGTGCTTTAGCTTCAAAATACTCACGTAAGATATTTCTGTAGCGATAGTACATCTACAGTGTTCTCTACTTGTAGTCCCATGAGTTGTTCTGATCTTAGCTCAAACGACGAAGTTCACAACTCAGTACTTTAAACACCTTAAGTACAATAAAGTAAGTGTAATAATAAACGAACCAAAAAACTCCTTTTTTTCTTACTATCAACAAGTATCATGACCTGGTATAAGAGTTTGATCTCATGCTGAAGCCCGATAGAACTATTGGGACTTATCTCCTTGTGACATTATATGTTATCTCAAACTTAAAACGATATAACTTCGATGAAGTTCCTAGAAAGTAATATGTATTTCAGTATGTCTTTCCAAGTTTAAACTAATTGATCCAATAGTAAACATCCATATAACTTCCGTCTGACTGGAAGGACCCTGAAAAGGTAAATTAAAATTGCAAACAAATGTTATTATACTTACCCGTAAGTAATTAAACCCCAGTTCTCCATGGCTCCGCCTTTGGATGGAAGTGCAACAGAATCCAATTTCGGAAGAGAGAAAGGAATACCCAAATACTCAGTGAAAAAATCTATCAGTTTTGGGCCAACATCCAAAGCATATGCAGAATCATTTGCAAGTTCCCTTTGGACGTAAATTGTGAAATTTGCTACGTTGGAAGTCCCAACAAAATCTGACACCAAGAATACTACCAAATAAGATGACATGTACGGCGTCTCATCAAATGAGTCCAAATAATACCCTGGGATATCAGAGCTGGAATACAAAATAAAAAAAAATCCATTTTAAGAAGAATATTGATTCATTTCAAGAAAACCAAAACTGTACAAATTGATGTAAAAATTATAATTATACATGCACGTGTATTCTTTTGTGTGTTTGAGTGAGTGTAAGAGTTTGACAACCATTCCACCTCTGATAGGATGACAAGAAAATAAAATAGGTAAAACATAATTATATTTAAAATGTAACTATATAAACACATTACTTCTCTACAATTCGCCATCAAAATTCACTGTTTTGTTGCGACGTGTTATTAGTTTCCAGTGCCTTCTGCATAAATGGAGCCAACAGCAATACACAGGTAGTTTCTAGCCCAACCAGTTAGTTAGAGCCCATCCACAAATTATTTGAACTAAATCTTCGCAACACACACTTGCCCAAATCAGTTATAAATTTATATTAATATATCTCAATGACGAGAGAGAAAGGAGTAGCATAATCCTGACTGATTTACTCGTACAAACACAAATGTTGGAAAACTGGCACGTAAAAGTCACATAGCCAACGGTGTAACAAAAAAATTTTTCATAATTTCCGGATATTTGAGTTTTTTCTCTATTGAATTGCTATAGACAGAAGAGGTTACTGCCATCCAGTTCAAGAAGGAGTCAGAGACTAACGAGGGAGCATGAGATAACCATATCGGGGAGATGATATGAACAATTGTGCTACGATGCGCAAATGACTAAATTTTCTTTAGGTTTCGTGAAATGTGTATACGTATATGTAACTCTTGTTAAAAGGTTTTCTCCTGTTTTCTGAGCTAATTAGAGATAGATTTTGGAATAATCTGAAATATATTTTGTAGATAAGCAGATAAATACCTATAGATGATTAAAACTAAATACTAAGAAGGTGTATTGCTGTGTGAGTAAAGTTTGGACGTTCTATTAGCCTGTGTGATGTGTTGCATTCATACAACATCACAACGTACGCCCGTAGCTGTCAAAATTATTATCCTCTTTAAAAGCTACTGACCACAAACTCCCTACTGAATTTAGGTTTCCACATTCCATGCAACTAAACGACCGATGGTACTTCGCATGTCTTCTGCATTTAGACGGTTGGATCGGTAGTGTTCATTGCTAGTCACTGATGACCGTGAAGCTGGTGTCGAATCATCTCCCACGTATACTCGATGAGGGGACGTTCTGGTAATCTTGCCGCTCGAGATAACATGTTCATATATTGAGGGGCATATTACATCGCATCTTTAGTGTGGAAAAGAAAGTTATCATGTTTATAGACGCTCCATTCTGTGGCATTTATAATGTCAGAAAAATAGATTCGACCATTATTTTTAAGTGAATTTTTTCGCCATGGTATTGTATACTCCAATTTTATTATTTTATTTATTTTGTGTATTTAGTTTGTAAGATATGTTGGTTAAATTAAGTTGTTTTTAAAACTCGTTTTCTTTTGTTTAAAATGTAATAAATCATAATTAAACGTTAAAATTATTCTCAGCTTTAAGGTAACAGTTACGTAAGTCAAGAAAGCAGCACGAAACAGGAAATGTTTTTGCAATAACCAGGATTTGACCTTGATTTACAAAAAATAAAACTGTTACGTATATTTGTTTTTTAATAGTGGCATGCGTTAATTTAAAAAAAAATATTGTTTATGTAAATGTTAACACAAAAACCCTTTTAAAAAGTGATTTTCAAATTTGTAAACAGTTTTACCTTAAACATTTGTATTTCCTTTCATATGAAAGTTTCCAGTATTTCCTTCAATCAAAAAAATAACTAATTTAAATATTTTCTTTACGCTAGAAGTCTGCATTTGGTTTTAGCCAAATTACTACGTTAAAATTCGTCAAAACAGTTATCTTTAAAAACAGAAACTACTTTGGTCTTTAAAAAATTTCAAAACTTTGTATATTTGGTTTAAACACACTTAACTCACTCGTAAAGTGTTAAGAACAATTCTAGCTCTTAATTATGAAGTGTAAATCATTTGACAGTTTAACACCAAAAAGAAACTTAAATTTGAAAGGAATGTTGCTCTTTCTAAAATTAAATATGTTGGTATATGTATTCAATTTGGTATGACCTAGGTAACTGAAGATTTAAATTAATTTGTTATTCAATATTTCAATGTGTTAAAATTTGTAAGTAAATTTTCATTTATATTATAATACAAAATTCTGACGTCGACGAGATGTGTTGATATTTCCTATATAAATTCACGTTTTGTTTTAAATAATCTTTTCTGTATTTGATATAATCTCGACATCATAATTATTGTGTATTAACCTATAGGTCAGTCCTTTATCAATTGTGTTCTGGGTAACAAATACGGTTGTCTTTTTATCATAGAACTATTTTCACATAGCTTAGTGTCTGGGACAATCTGGTATTTCGGATTGTGGGTTTAGTTTGCAGTAGAACTTTAACATACCTTCTCCTACTACCAAACAGAAACACACATTGTCTGCAACAGTCACATAACTCTTTTAAATCTCCTATGAGTTTTAGCGCGATATGACTGAAGGCAGGAGTGAGCGATAAGCGCTACAAAGAATGTTTTGTGTGAAGTTCAATATTAAGTATAACTTTTAAAACGGGACTCGTGTTGACTGGAATTGTAATTAGAGACATCCTACGATTCGGAAAGGCCATCCTCAAAAGCGGCGATCTTTTGTTGTACAAATGCACAGGAAGCACCCGAACTCGCATCTTCTGGTAAAAGTACTTTCCCAGGACTATAGTTGCGAACAAATTTCAACATCGTACACGGTAGAGACGTCTTGACTTATTATTCTGGCGATCTCATGAAAGAAGAATCTATCGTCCGAAGACGTATCCCTCGACCCCGTTCTGATTGCGTTAATTGCCAATATATTTGGGTGCTCAGAAAGTGTACATATTTATGTATTTATATTTGTGTGCTTGTTTGCGCGTAATATAAGTGCTTCGATTAATAGGTTGATTATATTTAAACCTTTCATAACATCATAGTACTCACATGGGTTGAGATTCTCCTATTTGTGGCATATTAGATACTGCGGAATATTCTTCAGGTCTTCCAAGAGATATCCTGTATCTTGCTTTGTATCCAGGTTCATCAAATGAAGGGAATGCTCTTCTAGCTCCAGTGGATTCGAACTGTGTAGCAGCCAACCATCTACAAAATTAAAATATTCTAAACATAGGTATTGGTGGAATATAAAACCTACCAAATGAGTCATATCTTCTTTTATAATGTCTTACTTTAACTTTATAAATTCTTCATTCGAGATAAGAAAGGTAACTGTGGATTTCGGGAAACAGAAATTATTAAATAAATTCGTTGAATATCAAAATACTGAATGGTATTTCTCCTATTATTTGATTTCCAATATTCTTAATTTCTTGACGAGCTAGTAAGGGCGTTCGGAAATAATTTGGACATGTATTATTGTATACCAGATGTGTGAAAAATGTGCCAACGCTGTGCCAATGAGCTCAACCGTCTGTCACTAGATGGCAAATTTAAGCGCTCTGAGTGAGACCGAGTGAATGCGTTTCCCAATAGAAGAGTGTGATCCGGCGGAGGAGCAGCAAGAATCGAGATATATGCGCATGGTCAAAAGTGTAAAGAATGGTTACCATGGAAGAGAAGTTCCACCAACGGAAAATCCTCGGCTAGTGGACGTGTGTGGCAAATGTACACCCTGGATGCAAATCTTCTAGAGTAGTAAAGAGCACATGCATTAGCAATGGTCTTTCAGTGGCAGCGTGAGCTTTTGTCGCCATACAATACGCGTTAAAGTTGAGTTTGGTAAATCGACGCATAATGTTCCATGAACTGAAAAGCCAAACGGATCTTCGTCAAGCAACGCTGCGTAGCATTATTAATATCGTTCTCAACATGCACAGGGTACCCACAGTCTGACGGAGTAGGACAGTGCTTCGTACAAGTGCACATTCACCTCGCATGGCCAATAGCTTGCGATGAATTTTCGTTACTGGAACTATCTTCTTCCATAAGCATACTGTGTACCTTTGGCCATGTGAACGTACCTCCATTCCCATCTGTCGTTACTTGTCAGCCGGCTAATGCACCTCTGTTTGGCATAATATTCAGCCGGTCTCACCAAGAGCACTGACATCTCCCGTGTAGTTTCGTAGTTATATACTAGGATGGACCTATTAGAATAGCGTTGGTGCGTCATCCACATGTATGGTATACAAGCTCTACAGGACCAATTCGAATTATTTCCGAACTTCCCTAATATTTAATATTTTAGGAGTCTAAATAGCTATATTGTTGCAGAGTTTCAAATATCTTTCCACTGCAGCACTATATTCAGCTTTAGTAATGATAATAACACTATTATTTTCCATATGGTAAGGTGATGTGTCCTCCAGTGAAGTAATTAATGTCGATGAGATTCTTAATGATATTTCAGTACTTGTTTCTACTAATATTGGTAAAAGACAATTAGACGCAGAACATTATAATTTCATTCTTCAATATATTACAACAAATCTTTGTGACAAATTGAACAACAAAAGTAATTAATGAAAATTTTCAACTGCCCTTTATTAGTGCATAGTTTGATTAGCCGAAAATTACATTAACAGTAATAAATCCCTTTGTTTGAATCCGTGACCCAAATCAAGAAACCATTCAAGTCCCCACGACCATATAGTTACAGTTTATACATACCTTGTCGTCCCGTCACTTGAGATGTAAGAGTCTCTGTAAAACCCATTGTTATCAGGATGTATCAACGTTCCCGTGAAATTTAAGCTCAGTTCATACTGCTGCCCTGGTTGCAGACTCTCTTCCAATTCCACAACATAAAATTGCAGGTTTGTGTCATATGACTGAGCAACTATTCCAATCTGCGATCCAGATTCTATATCAGTCACTTGGACTGTGTTCTCATCTATTGTTATACTTACAATATGCAGAGTGATATTGTTAGTTTCGTTTGTTACGTTTACAACAATGTTCTCAGAACCAAGAATAGTGAAGTTCCTGTCTTCAAAAAAGGGTATCAATGTTATGGTGTAAAGATCAGGAACTACATAACCAGACAAACGAATGTTGGGGCCATCTCTTGTTTCTGGTGGAAATTTTCCTACACCAGGAATCGGTGGTGGTATAGCTGCCACATATTCTATGCCAATGGCCAATAACAGCAAGCAGATTGTCTGGAAATAACCCATGTTTTCTCGCTCCTCTTCTTAATACCTGAAAAGATGATTGTTATTATTATTATTATTATTAATTGTAATAAAATTTGTTATATTTTAGATCTCTATTAATGTAGCTTTTTACATTGAAGTTGAAAACCTTGTCTTCCACGGAACTGTTGTAATATCGTTATGCTTGGTTCACATAATAGTCGGAAAATATCTACCTACAAAAGTTAAACCTGGAACACACAATAAACTATGATGAATTTTACCTAATTGCACTAAAATGTTAACAGTTTTTGCTTTTCATACCCTCCCTTCTCATTTTATACGTACACAGATACACTTTATCACCCCGCTCGGGAACACACGAGCTCACCGAAAGCACACACACATAACAAACTTAGTAAATATATAAACGGACGATACAAGAATAGTACCAAAACATTCAGATATACTGATTTTGCTGAAGTCAAAGCTATAAAGCTCTGAAGTTTATTGCCCCACGCTTTCAGCAACCTATTACTATTTAGTGTTCTTTGAATTTAATTTATCGCTAATTTGGTTAAAATAATATTTTTAAAAATACGCATGTCATTGCTATATCTATTAGTTCTGAAAGAAAGGCTAAATAAACTCAATCAGGAACATAATTGTATTGAATTTAACTGTCATTACTTTTTCAGTGATAGGTATAATTTAAAGCAAATGCTACTAAACATTTCACATACCTGTAATTAATTCTTCAGAATTAGAGTTTATAGAAAAATAATTAAAAATATGTACATGTTAGGGTAGAGTCGATAAATACAAGTATCACCTTTCAACGTAGAGAACTGAATATGGTATTTCAAATTTGCCCCTACTCCATATTGAGGAGTACTAATTAGGTAAGTGCTTAAACATTACGTGATCAGAATGCTCTATAATTATATTAAAGCTTTTAGTTAGATAGTTTGTTTCTTATACATTTCCATCCTTTAAAAAATGGAATCTCTATGCATTTGTATATAAAAGGTCTGATACTGGAAGTTTTATTCTCGTTATTTGTTCTGGTCTCCTAGTTTCCTTTTGATCGTAGCTAAGAAATTCACTTCCGTAGAACTTCAAAAAAGTTCTTCTTTTCATTTCTTCTTTCTTCTTCAGGTCATTTTTCTTTTCCTTCTAATTACTGCGGTAATACTCCATGACATATGTTATGAATTTGAATTTATTTATAACCTTGAGGCATCACAGGCTCATGCTGGGATAGGATAGAAGAGAGGATGTTACTAGATAGTCGGCAAGGACCTAAGTTCAAGGTTCCATCTCGGTATTTCCCTGGTAGGACTGAGAAACACTAAGGTAACCGAGGATAAACGTCCGTTGTTATTCCTAGGCCCTTCGAATTGGTAAGGAAACGCTGTAACACATCCTAACTTATAAGTTCGACAGTTTTCTCCGTTCTTTATCATACTCACGTTTCAAAAGTTTGTAATTATCTTCTAACATTCATACCTATATTTCGGTTTTTCTGCATTTAGCAGAATACGTACTTAGAAAACACAGTAAATAGGTATGCATACAGAAAATACTGGGTAATTATGAATGATTTATCGGGTATGAAAGGTCTGTATAAAAATATAAATAACCAATATAATATTGAATTGTACATGAAAATAAACGGAAATTGTCTAAGTTTCAGATATCCTTTCGTCAAACACATCTTTCGCCTCACATGTGTTCTAGCATATCTCTACTGATAGCCGTAAATATAACTGTAATGCGATCCTGGAGTTCAACCAAATTTGTTGCTAGTTGTGGCACATACACTGTCTCTTTCACATGCCCCAAAGGAAACAAAACGCAAGCCTTCAAAACACCAGAGATCTAGGAGGCCATGGGAACAGCGATAAATTATCTTCAGCACATCGCCCAATCCAGCGAAACCACTGTTTCGTCAGAAACGCTTTAATGTCCTGTGCTTATAACTTTACACATGCAACCAGTTTCCTTAAACTGTCGATGTTATAGCAGAATGCTTAGGTGGCCGAGCGGTGCAGTTGCAAACTGTTTCCGGAGTGCTCGCTGTACGGTAACAAGTGAACACTCTTCTCATATTCCAAAAACAAACAATACCTCTAGCTCCATAGACGCCATTTTGGAAACTACGCTTGTGCTGCCACCTGTCATGAGAATTTAAATTTTCAGATATTCTTTCGTGGCATGATTGGCAAAAACATATTGTATTCATAGTTTTCGAAAATATGGACTTCAAAACCCTATTAATAATTTATGAACTTCAGCAACACATAGTACTTTCTAAGAAAATGTTACATAATGGTACAATAATGCAATCAGTATTTTTACTTTCGAATCATTTACAACGTTTGTTTCGTGGGTATAAATGGGCGAATTTGTAATTACATAGATTAAAATTAATCTGGCAGTAAATCAGGAAATGCAACGGCAGAATCCAAAATACCCCTTATGAAATGCACGTAGTGAAGAGGATAAAACAAACAATAATTATATGAAAATAGAATAGAAAAACGTATAAAATCTTAAATCCAGAAGGGGCAAGTGTCCCCTCTTCCTCCCCTGCCGATGCCCTTGGCCACTGATGATTTTGGGACTTAAAACTTTGTAAAAGTAACTTATTTCACATTATTTAGAATACTTGGACTAACTATCTACAAAGTTACCTTGTTCGTGTCACAAATCCAACAAAATATCCACTTTCTTCTCTAGAAATGAACTGACACAGTTGTCGGTATAAAGAAAACGTTGAATCACTTTGCTTCATTCTTTTATATGCTACACGCAGACAAGTAAAAATTAATTATTTGTTGATATGTATGTATCAGGTCATTGAAAATACAATGACATAAGTGTTCTATCAGCAAAGTACTTTTTTTTATTTTCGATAGAAACGCGCTTTTTTATCTGTTCCAGACACAATCAAACAAAAGCGAAGAATACAAGCAGACCAACGTTATCAGTTTTCATCACTTTTTTTTTATCTTTGTTGTACTAGACAACTTCATTTTTAGTGAAGGTAGACAGATAAAAAAATCACGGTCAATACCAATGTTGCAATGTCATTGTCACTACAGATTTGTAGTTCTCCTTTTTTAATAGATGTAACAGTTATTTTGAAGAGTCAAAAACTTGATAAGAATTATTAAGGTAAGATTTTTACTGTGAAGGTGCTAACAATTTTGTTTGTAATGTAACGAAAGAAGTTTGCTGAATAGCAGATTTCCAAGAATGAAATAACTGATAAGTCTTCGCATTTATTGTATAGTATAGACTGTTCAAATTTATAATCATGGCATTATATAACGATATAGAACTGTAGAACGATATTTTATATCTTAGAGCCCTTTTATGCACGTTTAATGCGACGCGCCACTCGAAATCAGCCTGCAACGAATTTTCTTTTGTATCTTTTTATTACTTATGACTATCACTTGAGTAGCTGGCGAAATGAAAAGCAAAAGAAAGAAAAATGAAGATGGTGGTGTTGCCAGTGCGGTTTGTACGTGAGATATAGGCAAAGTGTGACCAATTGGCTTAAGAACGCCTGGCAACGCTGCGGAGGAAAAACAAATTTTCAAAAATCGTAAATATGACCATTGCTTATCTTCTTGCGTTCTGTAGAACATGAACGGCTGACTTTGAGAACGCGGCAGCAGAAAATCAGGCAACATTTGCATAAACAGACACATTTACTTCCATTGTTTACTTCCATTGCTGTTCGTGTGGTTCGCAAGTCGCTTGAGAAACGCGTTTGCATAATAAGCTTTACTTATACAATTTTGCCAGTATTCAAATAAAATTAAGAGATTTTGTTTTGTCATTTTTTTTTTAAATTTATTTATGGCCTTCATCTTTCTATGACTTTGCCCTGTATGTACGGTACGGGAAAGTATGCTGGAAAGAGTCGGCCAGAACCTAAGTTGAAAGTACCATTCAGAATTTGCAAAGTGTGTTGGAGAAATAATCTGAAAACCTCTGTGGGGATGTTCGGCAGCTGATATCGAAAGAAGGACCACTAGAATGCGAACCGAAAACTCTACCAACTGAGATACGGTCCCTCGCTTTTATCGCTTGATGACACCATGATTAATCAAATTACGTTTTGTGCATACTGCAGCTGTCACGTAACAGATGTTTCCGTGGTTTGGCTATATGGTTTCTGAGCGCCAAGCCTGCAGCATAGAGTCCCCGCGCTACCCTCACGGTGGCGTTGTAAGTCTGTGTTAGCGCATTTAGGATTGGAAACAGTTGAAAATAATCAGTTATATCCCGCCTTATTTTACAACGAATCGAAGCGTTTATACGATTGGTTTAACAAGTTCGAAGAGCTAACCAAAATGTTAACAACCGATTCTGCCGAACCAATTTAAGCCGTCTGAACATCATCATCAGAACTTTAATCCTCTGTTTCACTGACCTTTCTTAAAATAAGAAAGAAACCTGAAGTTCATTTAAATTATATACACTGAAAAGCTTCCTTGAAAATATTAAAGAAAGAAATCCTAAGCTAAGAAAGAAACTCATCATGTAAAATTCACACCACTATAATAATTTATTTAAATTATCACAAGTTTTCATTCTTACAAGAGACCCTTTCGAACCAAGCTCCAGGAAATTTTACCGGACTTAATCCAAAAGAGAGGGGAGAGGACAGAGAGGCAGAGGGTGAGAACTTATGTCTGGGAGCAGGAGTGTGAGAGGCAGGAGAATGGCTTACGAGCCAAGGGTAAAAAGGAGCAGGAGATAAAGACTGCAGGTGTTCCATGCACCTGTTGACGTTTTTTCTGTCTCTCCTCCAGTCCACTTTTCACTCTCTCACCGCCTCTTTTTCTCTCTTTTTCTCGTGCAGTTTACCTGAACACGTAAGCTAAATAGTAAGGACGTGTCTCTCTCGCTTTTAATGGCATTTGATTCCAGCAGGATGCACAGGACTAATTCAGCCACTGGATGTCTTATTTCTTCCGTCCTTATAAGGCATTGGTTAAGTTCGTGACTGATGCCATTATCTCGACCGCCGATTTCAACATCTAGCATCGGGACAACTTTATTCGGCTCCAGTCCTTCACTCAGTTTAGGGGGGAGGACACCTTTCCATCCCTGTTTCTCTGCGATCTTTGCACAGGTTAGGTCGTGCACTTGCAAGGGAATGCAGCGCCCACTGCTTAGTAATTCACAGCCTGGGACAGGCTTGTCATCAAGTTACGAGCTCCACTAATGACGACGATTTACAAATAGTATTTATTTATTTGGTTGGTTTCGCTCTAAATCAGCATGTTATTGAAGCTTCTAAATACAGGATCTGCTACTAACCATAATCGAGTTTTTTTTTTCATAATTGAATCTATTTCTGTGATAGTTC
The DNA here is from genome assembly GCA_022664845.1 of Lepisma saccharinum. Lineage (NCBI taxonomy): Eukaryota > Metazoa > Arthropoda > Insecta > Zygentoma > Lepismatidae > Lepisma > Lepisma saccharinum. Next base: position 65,774 of record JAGDQP010000821.1, read on the forward strand.
AATTACAGGCCTTTGTGATATCCGATAAAATAATATTTATAAAACAAAAAGAACTAAAGAGAAAGGCAATGTAACTGACATACAATACTCACATTTCGATCATTTATATTTTAATATATTGTGTCAGCGAAATTACAACCAAATAACATATTTTACATATTGCTTCTGGTCTAGTTATCTAAGTATTATTTCGTGTGTACTTTCGAAAACTTTACCACATTTTAACTGAAAATCGTTTTGTTTTTTTTTAATATTGAAGAGTAGGATGAAGTGGGCTGTTCGTGAAAAGTTATTTATCGTAAAATGCATTTTAAAGTTTAACTCTCTCATTTACTCCTCCCACGTATTTTATATTACTGAGTGACCGTGGCTTAGCAGTAGAGTGGCTTACCATCCGAGAGATTCTGGGATGGTACCCAAGCGGCCGACCATCCCAAAAGGTTTTCCAGGCTTTTTCCTCAGTCATACCAGACAAATACTGGTACGGTACCCACAAACATTTCTCCTGGCCGTCTACTTTTCAACATCCCCCCATCCCCACCGTATCCCGACCTGATGGCAAGATAAATAAATTACTTAAAAATATTCAATTGGCGTATTTAATATTCAAAAAACTTCTTTAACTTGTAGATTATTTACGCTTTTGCATTGAAATTTTGCTAGCGGACAGCCATTTTCATTCACTACTTGCTAGGAGTGCAAACTTATTTTTTGTAAGTAGATATTCCCTTCCTTTCCCTGTACTCTTTAAGTATAAAAATTATTGAGTGGTGCCTTTTAAACGTCTATCGTTCCGGTCGGAATAAAGTAGGAAAGAAAATATGGGAAGGAACGAACAATGTCGGCCAGGGGAAAATTGGAAGGTACCTTCTTGTCATTAATCTGACGTGACTAAGAATGTAAAATTCCCCTTTAGTATAGTCAGCTGCTGGGAGCATGCGAGGACATTTCGAAGGCGAAACTGAGAATAGATCAAAAACCTTACGACCGCTCTGCTTAATAAGTATGAACACATGGAATGAGGCAATTGGAAACGTGGAAAACTTTTGAGGTGGATACATGCTTACCGGCCACTGTTTTAATATTCATTCTTTACAAGAAAAGTGGTTTGTGCGGCGATTTCGTCGCATTCGTGACATACAAAATGTAAAAAAAAGATAATTTCTTTAAAAGAGCTGGTGGGTTCTCTAAGAATATTTCCCTGTATCTTTAAGCTTATTTCAACTTATCTCTTTACTGGAAGAAAAACCTTACGCACAAACTACTCACACGAACAGCTCCATTCCACACACATATACACACCATTCCGTGAGGGGTCAAGGTGGCTCAGTTGGTAGAGTACCCAACTCTGGTGCTAGAGGTCGTCGGATCTATCTCTGCTCAAGCCATTTGGGTTTTGTGGTGGACAAACACCTTGTGCGTGTGTTTTCTCGGGGTGCTCCCCTGTCACCATTCTGTCCAGAAATGTTTCATGTCTGTGACTGGTGAGCAGGGAACTGCAGATGTCAACTCCCTGCTGCTTTTCTTGAGGCGTTAACGCATGGGATACCCATTTTCCGAGTTTCGACAAGTACGCAGATGACGATGAAAGGTCGAATGGGTGACATGGACATCTGTTGCCAGTTCTTCACCAATTTGAATTGTATTTACCGCCACCGCTGCTCGCAGCGCATCGTTGTCCACTTTTTCTAGTTTCTCCCTTCTCTTGGCTTATCTCTGTGGCTGGTGTCCCCAGACTGAAACCTCTAAAACCACCTCTGGCAGTTTCGCACATCTACAGTACCCTGACTATATTGAGCATTGGTGTTTCCTGCCGCTGTAATGGCTGAATGTCCCTGGTGAAATTCATACAGCATGACGTCGTATGTATCTTCCAACACTGCCATGATCAAACACAAGCCACACTTCCAAAATATGGAGTAGATCGTTCTCTTTCTACACGCTGCTGTACAATCAAGCGCCATATATGAGTCAGCTATGTCACGTGCCGTCTTTTTCACTATACTCTCGTCAGATGGCATCATTGAATCGGTTATCGCACATACGACATTACTTATGGGTTATAACATGATATTTAAAATCTCTCCTCACTTTCTGTTTAAATACAAGTAGATTCATAATCGAGTAGCTTTCAATTGAGTATTATATTACGGATGTGTCAGAAAACTCGCCTATTTAAGCTGCTAGCAGTGATGTTCATCTAAAACACATTTCCAGTAAGGTGACTTCGATTTTCTGTGCCTTTTCCTTTCTATTTTTGTTCTTGTAAAGTATAATGCATTTGTAATTTTTTAAATGGAAAAATATTGATAGTTCTATAGCTTTTCTTGAAACATAATTTACAACTACAGCGATCCGGTTGTTATTTCGGTTGAATATCACCACTGTGAACAAGGCCTGAATCTAGGTGATAATGAGTATAAATAAACGAACAGTGCGAATAAATAAAGATAGCCTTAAATGGCGCTACTATTAAAATAAGGCCTGGTAGGGTTATTTTGTGACAGCAAAAAAGTGTTTCTGTTCTGATACAGCAGAACAAGTAATATTTAATTAAGAAGTAAGTAAATGAAAAAAGCATCTTTAGATGCTATAATTATGCAACATTGACAAAGAATATTCATTCTTGAAGATAGTTTCCGTGAAAAAAAATTTTTTCTTTTTTTTTTTCAAAAATACCGTACTTTCGAGAAAAATCTTTTATCTTAGTTCCCAAAATTTTAGTATAACATTTTATTTCTCCTCCACCAAGAATTGTGCCTTTTGCCGTGAAGATTGGATACATTGCATTACTTTATATTTGCTGTAGAAAATAGTTGATCCTTAGCAAAACATCAACGCTCAAAATGAACACTTCATTTTAACACCTACCGTGGGGTTAAAGCGATCTAGTGGGGAAGGCTTTAATCACATATGGCCAGCAATGTTTCAGAGGGTTTTTGTTTAATTATACGTAGCATATATCCGTAGATATGCTAAGCCTATTCAATGTATCTTGAGATATAGAAGTACAAAACGTTGTTCTAAATTATTGTAAGTCTCTATGATCTTAAAGATATGCCTTTAGAATTAATGCATTATTAATCGTGTCAAATTTCTATCGAAAAGAAATATAAATCACAGTTCACAGTAAAGATAAAAACGCATCTAAAAGAAATAATTTGTATATTTACTTCTGGTAGTCTCCTGCCTAGTCTGTTTTGTTAGATTGCGTCGTATATTTCATAGCTATTTACAACAGCAAGTATTATCTAACGTCTTTCGTCATATCTCCAGTTCAAATGAAGATAGATGCATACTTTTCTCGTCATTGTTAGAACAATGTATATCACAAATTTCTAGACGTTCCTGCCAAGGTATCATTAATTTACCGCTAACTAACTAACTACCTCTATGGCTTATAGAACTAGCAAGTTCATCGCCGCAGTAACAAACATTCGCCATTGGATTCTATCCTGGGCAACATCAACTCAGTTTTCATTACGAACACATACTTCTCGAAGATCTCTTTTAGTATTGTCCTCCAAACAACGTATCGGTCTTCCCAATGGTATCCTTCCATCCGGCCTTCTAACCAGGATATAATATAATATTCGTTTTCCCCCCACCCGAGCTACCTTAGTAGTCGCGATTTCATTATTCTTACAACATCAGGTGAGTAGTACAGTTCGTGAACTTCTTCATTATGCAGTCTCCTCCATTCTCCAGTTATCTCGTCCCGTTCCGCCCGCTATATATCTTTCTCAAAACCTAATTTCCAAACACACGTAATTTATGTTCATCCGCTAGGGTCGTATTCCAACTTTCGCTACAGTATAGTATCGCAGGTAGAATAACCGTTCTGTGTATTCTCAATTTCAATTTCCTTGATATTAATCGCGATGTTAGAAGCTTTTGGACTGAATAGAAGCGTGTGTTGCCTGATACTAAGCGACTTTTTACTTCTTTCGTGACCTCATTTTTTTCTTGTTACGTATGCTCCCAAGTATTTAAATACTTTTAGTTTCTCAATTACATTATCCCTAATTCTTATGTTTTTATTTCCTTCATTCCCTGTGTTTCGGCTTGTTTTCATGTATTTTGTTTTATCTATATTTACCTGTAGACCTATCGCATCACACGCTTCTACTAAGACATCGGTGTTTTTTAGTAGTGCATCTATATCGTCCCCTATTAAATCTACATTATCCGCGTATACGAACAGTTGATTCAGACCATTCAATGATAGTCCTTTTTTGTCTTCTTAAATTTTTAAAATCGCATATTCTAACGCAAAGTTAAAAGTAGTGGTGACAAATCATCACCTTGTTTCAATCCGTTGCGAATCTTGAAACTATCTAACATATTATTACCTATACGTACTCTGCTTATGGGGTCGCTGAGACATATCTTCACCAGCTGAGCCAGTTTTTTTTTTCGTAATTCCAAATTGTTTCAGGATACTGTATAACTTTTCCCTTTTGATAGAATCATATGCTTTCTTAAAGTCAATGAATAGCTGGTGAACCGTTCCATTGTATTCCCACTTCTTCTCCAAAATATGTCTCAAGGCGAAAATCTGGTCCAACATGGATCTATTTCTTCTAAATCCACATTGGTGATCTCCACTTATTTCATCTACGTATACACTTAGGCGTGTTAACAGAATAGTACTTAATACTTTGTAACAGGTTGGAAGTAACGAGATTCCGCGGTAATTATTACAGTCCGGTTTGTCGCCTTTGTAAATCGCAACTATTATTGAGGTTTTCCATTCCATTGAGAGCTCCTCCTTTCTCCATATAGCATTTACGAATTTATGTAGTTCCTTGATTGGTGCCGTTCCTCCCGCTTTAATTAATTCGGCTGGAATATTGTATATTCCTGGTGATTTGAAAATTTTAAATTTCTTTACCAACATTTCGATCTCGATCTCGATCTCGCTAGGTTCTAGTATCAATGGTGCTGCGGCATGGATTTCAAATTCCTCTGTTTGTTCCCCATTGTGTACATTAAGAAGTAATTGACTTAGCGTTACGTTCTTTAATTGCAACTGCTTTTACATTCGATATCGTAACTCGGGTGTTATTTAGTGGAATCGGGTGGAACGTTTACAGGTGATATTTGTCTCATTGTAGCCATATATACAAATATACATATACTGTCGCTTTACAATTTAATATGTATCACAATCGCCTCATGAGTCTCTCAGCCCCAACCACGGTGCTAGCATGAAACAGTCTTTTTAGTGTTATCTCAGAACTTAAAGACAACCAGTAAATGTGTCAAACAGTTTGAAACTTCATATGATTCCCTACTTCACCTGTACAACAACCCCCTCTTACTCTACCTAATGAATACGTAATATTTGGATCTAATAAAAATAATAATTTAGCCGCAAAGTATACGAGTAGTCAATAGAAACCCAACACGATTTGGGTTCTAGAGTAAATGATTTGGACTAACTGTTAAGTAGAAAGGAACTCAGCATTTATAAGACAAAAGTGTCTCATCTTAGGTTTATAAAGAATTCTGCATGATAAACTGAAACTCTATTTCATCCAAAGTTCGAGTAAGCTGCAGTCGACTGTTTACAAACCTAGGGTTAACCTCACTACAATAATACTTGTTCAATGACGACGTATAAAGAAACTTCCATCCCTTGTGTAACTGGCAGTTTGCACATGCTTAAGACTACTGAGTCTGATGCAACACGGAAAGAGTTAATAGTGCAGTATGTACGTATATTACACCAATACAAACGACATATTGTGTACATTGCTACTAGAAATGGCATCCTATTGCACGTATGCCACATCCGTAAAAGGGATACGGCGGAATTGGTCGGACTACACTGAAGTAGGTATATTCCATTTGAATTACAGGTATAATTCATGGACTATCAAACACATCGTTGCATTGCATATCGATTGCAATTTTTTCAAATAGATTACAACACTGCTTGGCTATTGGAGCTTTATTGAGCTGTTCTAAGTAAAGGAATATTATGCATTACTACATTAAATATGACATGAAAATAATGCGTTATACAGATGTTTAAGATTTCATGTTTTTATGTGTCTCGTCTAATTAGGTAATGAATATTTATTACAATATGAAAGTGGTGTTCTTCATACTTCGGAGTACATTTTGTTTAAAATTATTTTGTGAAGTAATATCGTGCTGTACAAGAAGTGCTTTCGTGCAGCAAATTATTCCTTATATACAAATATTGTATTAGAATAGAACTAACGTTGCTTCCTGACGTTGCGTATGTTACCATGATATGTATTTCACCTTAAATATCACGTTGTTTCATACATTAAAATGTGTTATCTTGAAACAACATCGAACATATTCTTTTTCGTACAGTTTGTATGTATTATTTTCCTCAGTGTACGTATGATTGGCCGAAATGGAAGTCGCATCATCAGTATGAATTGACTGTGCTATGTAGAGAACCTATACAAGAAAAACACAATCTATAGACGCATGCCATTTAAGTGGCATATTATGTTCAATGAATCAAGAGTTTATTCTCTACGGTTGACATAAAATCGATCGAAGGAACATGAAAGAGGTAATTGATCTTCTTCCTTCTTCTTCTGGAGTACTTGACACGGACATTTTCTTGTTCATGTTACTAAACCTAAAGAGTTTACAAAATACAACAGAGGATTGTAGTTATACACTGCCAAAGCTTGAGCTTGTAACATACAGAATCTATCAGGACCAACATACACACTGGATGGCTATTCGTTATGAAGATCAACATTGTTGACTAAAGTGCTAACGTAGTAGAAAAATTGTTCAAAATTATGAACATTTATTATTAATTTGATTTAAAATCTACATAAAATTGATAACTAGTGAATACGAGATTTAGGACACATAGATATGATTGTGTGTACAAAAGGCATTTATTTCACTTTTGAAATTTCTTGTCTCTTTAATTATAAAGTATGACTACACTCCTCCATATCTTGTAATCGTGAATTAATTTTCAGAATATAAACAGAAAAAGTTTCTAATGTGAATGTTAACAGATTCGTAATATAAATAATCACTAATAAAATCATCAAGTTTTCATTGATTTCATTTCACTTACATTAATTTAAATTCATTTTTTACAGCAAAATTGAAACCATTTTATATCAATATTAAGTGGATATTACGTTCCACATCATCAGATAGAAGTTATTATTTTTGTCTGGAATGCTTAAACATTATTAAGCCATTGGGCAATAACATTATAGTAGTTGTATCGCCAATATATCAAGGATTCAACGCTGGCTATATAAGAAACAAAGTAGTCATCAAAATCGGGATGATCAGAAATCACCTGTTGCACCTACAGAAAGGAAAGAAAACAATATATTATAATTAACATTTAAGATAGCACAGTATGTTTATTCGATGTAATATGTTAGAAAAATATGATATGACGTATGGCCAGCATATAATCTCGCGTATTCTTATAATAGATAAAGTCATGGTCGACAAATTTGGCATGAGATGAACTAATGATGTTCTCATTTATGTGTGCTGGTTGCCTGATGATGCCAGATCCTAGATTGATGTTACAGTAAAGAATTTATTTCTAGGTAAGAAACAACATAACTGCCGATTTCTATTGCCGCCGCTAATCTCTTGATCTCTCATCTTGTGATTTTCACCTCCTTTTTTCGAGTGAATGATATAAGGTAATAACATTTCAGTAATTCAAAGAGTGGCGACAAATAAACTGATGACCATACGCAAAGCATTTCAGACTGGTTACAAAATATCCAAGGATCCTGATACCTCGATGATGTGGATACTGAACGTGAAAACTTCGATGGTGACAGGCTTAATATTTTATTTTGTACAGTGACAAGTCCAAAGATTCTTAACCGGCTGTACTCAAGTCCTGGACTTCGGATCAGATAGATTTACTTATAAAGTATATGTCATTTACAACAATACAATCTCTAATTCGAGGTATTTCTTCCAAACTCTAATACTGCAAAACATGCTTTGTAAATTATTCAATTTGTTTCTCTTTCCTTTCCAATGTGTTAAGGTTTGAATGTCATAATTTGTTCATTGATCTAGTTAACAGCAGTAGTGGGTTACTTTCGACACATTTGATATAAACTTGAACATACTTTGCAACTGCAACAGAAAGCATCTACAGGGTAAGTCAAGAGTAAAGGTTTAGTATTCCGTAGAGGAAAATTTTTTGGAGAATATTAGGAGAAAAAAATTTTATTTGGAAACTGCCCTTTCTCATCTTTTCTGAGTGCTATAAATACTAAATACGACAGTCAATTTTATAATATTAAATTGCCTCCGAAGATAAGTCCAAAGATATCTTATCTTGTATTCTGCCACAATTAGTTCCGAAATCCAAAACTTGAAACCACGAAAATTGTCTGGTTCTCGAAAGCGTAATAAGATGACGAAATAAAAGTAGTGACTAGTACAGTCAATGAAAATATAATTCGTAATTTCTTGCAATATTTTTGAAGTTCTGCCGCCGACATCAACACATTTTCGAACGGGTATAAATACGTGATAAAATTGCTTTCCATATCTTATCATGGGGTTCTTTGATGTAGATAATAGTATTTGTTATACGGTTGATAAGTTCTTCTTGTCTATAAATTTTTTGTGGGGTATACCTTACTTTAAACAACCCCAAAGCAGACATTTAACTGTGTAAAACTGGAAATCAGGTAGCCACATTAAGTCAATCCGTTACGAATGGTTTGATTTGAGTATCGTGTCTAAAAGCTGCGGTACATCACCTTCTTAAAATATAATATGAATCCTTGTCGCTAACGGAATATTTTCTAGCTGATGTATGAACTCCTTATTCAAGAAATTAAAGTATTTTCAACTGTCTTGAGCTCACGAAAAATAGCAAGAACAATCACCATATTATTAATTATCCCGCAGCACATTGTTAGATAATCTGGTTTCCACATGTGGTTATATAGATTTCGTCGCTGCAAGAGATTAGTATTTCGTGTTAGGAAGGCAGTAATTTTCTATTAAACACCAAATGCTGATAAAGTTTAAGAGACAATAGCTGTCCTTCGGTTGAAGATGCTGTACAGTCCCAACATAAAAAGGCAAAAGCATTATGCATGCAATGTTCATGGTATATGTGTTTGTAGCATAACAACATATGCGGAAAATCTTCCTGTATTTGTTTTTGAGTTACACCGTATTATTGCAAGAATGTATCTCCAATGTTTGCTCAGGTGGTTGTTCAAATGACACAGGTAGAGTGGGAACTTAAAACAATTTTATAGATACGTTTGAGAATATACCCAGAATCGGTGCTCTATCTAGCTGAAGTCTTCGGTAGTATTCCAGCAGCAGCACTCGCACTACTGTCGCTAAACCCATATACATACAACGTTTCCGTATATTTTCTTTCCTCTAATTTTTTAAATATAATGCATCTCTAAAATAATTCTAATATATCGACGTCTAAGGATTATATTGTCGTATCTCCATAGTAGTTTAATATTCCTCAGGTGTAGACGAAAAGAATTCCTTTGGTAAACATTTCCCTGCTTTTGATGTATTTTGGTTGCGCAGTTAATTTTTGGTGGAGTTTGTACATCCATCATATATTCTAAACTTCAAACATACTATATGTTTGTAACAGTTGGAAATGAGATATAGTACATGTTTACATAAGACCATTGTTTAGAATCACAAGTACTGTAATTTCCATAGATCTTACACTTTCCTTTCCATTCTCCATATTCAGAATGCCCCTGAAAAAGTAGCGCAATTCTCGAGAGGTGATTAGTCACATAAAACAAGAGATATTTCCTTTTTTTTAAAAAAAATAGAATTTCAATTTAATTGTAAGACCTTTAGGCAACTTTGGCTCAGGACTGAAGAAATTTCAAAACACGTGTAGATTCGAACCTACAGACGTTGAAAGTTACGGTGGCATCATCTCAAATGAGGTGATAGCTAGTGGTGTAAGCTGTTCTGCGAAGAAAATCACAGTCGAAATAGTACAAAATACATCTATATAGGTTCGCTTTGTTTCGAGAATGTAGCTTAAATAAAATTTCCATATTTGCACTATTAAACCATTTAATTTAGTGACAATAAACGTCGTACATTGCGAAACCTGTCTATGTGGCACTCCATCAATTATAAACATTACTTAAATATGTATATCGGGTAATACTTCGATTGTGATTTGTTAGGCGACACCACTTTTGTCATTTTGTGACAAGATATGACTCCATTTGTGACTGTACCGTAGTAACTTTGAGCGTCATTCGCTGGGAAACTACAGATAATTTTGAATATGTTTTAAGCAATGTTTATTTTGTTTCCATCTAAATAATAACCTCTCAAAGTTTACAGCAGTATTTTCACGAACTCCCTGTAGTTCTCACTTTCTTATTTTCTTGCATAGAATGACGTATATTGAAGAATCAAGGTCAGAAATATGAGGGTGGAAGTGATATCAAAGGATACAAAACTACATGTTTATCTTTTGTATAAACGGATGTATGTGACACAACGTATGAATATTTGTGTGACATATATTTCGTGTCATATATAGAAGATGGACGCAAACTATACTTGTTAATTTTTTTCAATATTACTTACATATCTTTGCTTCTGAACACCATACATATTTTTTTTAAATTGTGTAACTAAGAACTTATATAGAAAATAATGAATTCGTTATAATATACAGTTCGAACTAATTGGATTTCTACGAGTCAATTAGATGTGTCATTTTGCAAACCTAAAGTGATGTTTTAACAACCTTTAGGCAATATAAGACTTCTCTACATGTTGTTTTGCACACATTAAAATATAGTTTAGGTGACAGTGTTGGATCTAAAATTTTAGACAATTTATTTGTGGACATAAATGAATAGTATTATACAAAATTATATATGGGACTAGGATTTCTCTATTTAGAATTAACAATTAGCTTTAAAAACTAAAACAGTTGCTAGCAACATTTTGACTTCACCAAGTAGCGATTTTTGAAAAATCAAAATATAGTCCATCGTTTGATAATGATGACGAAATCTTTGGAGTACTTAAGTAAATGAGTCTTTACTTACCTCATCCAACTCTTGTCTGGTGTTAATGTTTTCTAAAATAGCTATGAGGCCGTAGAAAGGAACATTAGTACCAAAACTGAAACAGAAAACGCGTAATTATTAAGTAGCAATTACTTTTATCGCCCTTCATTCAGACTAGAATATTGAAGTATTATTTTCTAACTCAACCTCATTCAAATCAACGCAATAATTAAACATTTTGAAATTCGTCTATATAATTATTTAGGTAAATATTTTAACATGGTTAAAACTTTTAAATAAATGAACATGAACTTCCAATAACTACAAGAAGAGGTTAACTCCTTGTTTTTACGTAACGTATGAAATCGTAGAAATAGTCCAGAAAGATTATTTGACTTTAACACAGTACGAGTAAGAATAAACTGTATATACCAATATTACTAAAAGGCAATAAAAATATAACATTTTTACATTATTCATATATTTTGCAACGTCAAAATGAATGATTTTGAATTGTATGTATTTATTATAAAATGTTATTTAGTAAGTCAACAAACGAACATGATTTGACGCTATTTCGATTACCTGAATTGAAAGTAGCTTTTGTTACCACATTTAGAGTAATAATCATAGGTGTTAATGTCTAGATTTTGTTGGTGCATCGCAAACACATTTAACCTACCTTTTTGTGGAGCGTTATATACTATACTTAGCTTTCAGTGTCTCTCTCTCTCTCTCTCTCTCTCTCTCTCTCTCTCTCTTCTGTACCATGTCTTATTAGCAACATCTAGTCAAGGCTGTTCTTTTAAATTATATAAGGTCAATTATATAAGGTATAAGGACCTCCTACTATGTCCAATAGCAGTGAGTAATCTTTTTATCTACCTTATGATATCATTTGTATGTCGAATTAGGTTAGTAAAACATATTTTGTGCAAACCAAGCAGATCGTCAAGAAGACACTAAAATTAAAAATTTGATCGCTGATACTATTTATGTCCTGCGCAAGTTCTTCGTTTTAAATGAAGTGTTTCTAGTTGATAGAGATACAGTGGGGGATGAGTTCTTGTCTGAGTTACTGGCTTACACAAGATCCGTCGTTAACATTCCTTTAAATATCAAAACATGTCTTCATTGGCGTGTACTGTACATCTAATTGTTCCAGTGCTTGCTGCAAATCTTCGTTCTAATCTTGATGTTATGCACAAAATTATGACAAAATGTTTAAGCACGAGGTCTTAAAGCACGTGTTTAATTTAAATATTAGGTCTCAATAATCGCTGGGGTCGAATTTGCCCGCTAACTGAGCTATTAAGGGCGTTCGGAATCACTAATTTTTCCTTCAAAAGAACCTTTTTCTTCGTCGTCGCCATATTGAAGGTCGTTCGAAACCTAAATGAAGAGTCGCAAAGGTCCTTTTATAGCACCCTTCATGAAGGTACTATTGAAGGTGCCTTTCCGGAAGTTCGGCCATTTAATTTACCCAGAAGACCCAGCGAGACAGAAGGTATGTTTACGCCTGTTTCACCAAAATAACCCTAGATAAAAATGTTACCATCCGAAGTATACTTAACACAGTAAATATTGGACAGTGCGTTAATGAAAGAAAATAAATTGTATGAATATTTTTTTGTCTAGCGGCAAAATTGTGAAATACATCCAACTAACATTTACATTTCACCGTACTAAATTAAATTCAATTTAATTTTAGTGCAGCTTATAGATTTCACACCTCTAAATCAGAAGTGATGAAACATTTCTATCCAGGGATTCAGTCAGCATTTTTGGTTTGGGGAAGTAAAGCAAAAATATGAGAGAAGCAACTTGAATTGTTATAGCTTTTATAGAGTTCTAATCTACATTATCCCACACACTTCCAGTAAAAATTAAGTTAGGGCCGTGTACTTGACAATTCGGGGGTTACATCACCATTGGGGGGATCTGACAAATTCCATTTTTCTATAATTCACTGTAGCATGTCTATCCTATTATCACTTCACGTTCACCTTGTAATAGCTAGGAACCTTGATTATAGCATTTGCATCATTGCATTGCATATTTTTTCATTATTATCTTAAAGTGAGTTTGAAGGAAATACTCAGGGTGTTCACCCTCGTATACTTCCTCAAGTCCCTACGCACAATAAGCGCCTGATATGTAGGTGCATAGAAAACGAAAAGTTAAAATCCAGTTATCTACATCCCTCAAACTTCTGACTGTTTTACTACACAGCTTATTTGAAGATTAGGACAAACTGTACTGTATACAAACATTGTATACAGTAAGTAGACAATGTTTCGATAAGATAAAATGAATTGTATGGGCGGTAACAGCACTATGCCTAACGCCCTTCCCGATACGGGGGAGCCCCTTATCTTTGTCATATCTAAACACAATGTTTTGAGTCATTGAAGGGTGAAATAAAATTAAAATGGCGAGAGAAAAACCAGGGACTAGTTAGCATCTTGCGCATTGGGAGCAAGCCCATGCAGTGTCTTTTAGACGCCATGTACATCACGTCTACAGGAACAGATGTAACCTGACTTTAACTAACCCCCTTTGCTCTCTCGAGATACTGTCAGTGTTTTTTTTTGTGGACGTTCATTCATAACACAAAGCAGTGTTCGATTTGCCGAAGGGATATCGGGGATCTTCCCTGGTGCGTGAGTATTTTATCACCGGTTGTTGATTCCGTATATCATCCCAACCAGGGATAAAATCTTTGTATTTCTAACATTTCAGGTAATATTTTGAAACTTACCAGCAGCCACTAGCTTTAGGATGACCGTAATTTCTAGCAAATCGAACCCTGACACGGAATGTCGCCGCCATAAGTATTCCTCCGCATGCTACTATGTTTATTGGGTGTTGATCAACTCGAGTGCGTATTTAACGAAATAATGACATAGCTTTTCGTAATACTTTATGGATTGCTGGTTGTCACTAGATATTTATAAAATTCTCTGCGACAGTTAGTGGTAAAGTAATAATTGATGTAAAGCGTATACATTCTTAAATACCTAGCGGAAGATGAGGGCCATAAAGTAAAGTTTATCCAAGGAAGCTATCATTTTTCTGTGATATTAATACTAGCGTGATATTTCGAGCTTCGCAAGATAAATGCGAAATAGAGATGTACGTTTGTACACAGTTTATAGCACACAACGCACAATTGTTATTAGATTTTCTTTCTCGGTAATTCAAAAATTTTGAAAGGTCATTTGGGCCTTTGTACATAGTACACACGAAATATAAAGCCACTTTAGCATTACACATCAGTTTGTTTTAAACGCAACACACAGGGATGCATTGCTTTTTACATGTGAAGTAATGTTGCAGCTAGTAATTCTGACAGAACCCCGATAGGGAGACGCCACCTCTCGAACTTTACAAAAGCATTAGATATTGTACGTTAAATAGAGCAAATCTGGAAAACTTAAATACACACTCACCAATTTGGGTTTCACATTCGTTCAAAAAGTTCTGGCGGACATAGCACGCAACATTCCAACCAAATGTATTTTTGAAATCATGCTAATTTATTGTTGTGCATCCTGTAATCCTTACAATGGGGGAATAAATGTGTTTTGCGATTTGTTCTATATGTTTACAGTACCAATCGACGTATGGACATAATAACGGAAGTTAAGATATCTTCTCACATTTATCAACAGATGTCGCGCCTGTCGAAGGACGTACGAAACCATTTCCTTCGGAGCAAGAAACGAAGGTACCTTCAATATTTCCTACCCGAAGGGAGTAGGAGTTAGGAGATAGGAATTGATTCCGAACGCCCCCATTGTTTTAGTACCATCATCAGTGCTACGTTTTGGAGTAAATATCAGCTAGACAGGCAGGTATGTTTCAGATGGGACATATAAGGATGTTACTAGGTACACTACAGAAAAGTTTATGTACACAAATGAAATACTACACGGCAGCAGAGAAGTGAATTCGATATGAAAAGTATCCGATCGTCTTGATAGTATTGAGTTAAGTTTATTTTCGCCAATTTTTGTAGTTGATGGCCCAGTATAAAACTTGGTTTCGTATGAAATCAGAATCCTTGATTAGATTTATAATGAATATAAGTCACGAAACAAAACAATTGGACGAAATTATTCGTTAAATTTTTCTTATAATTTAAAATTTTCTTTGCTTCTGACGAACGGAACGTTCGAAACAGGAGTCCAGCTGATCGAATTGTGTTTCTAGTATTCTTTATCAAATAATTGTTGTTTTCTTTGCCTTGTAAAGTTTGCTTCACGGCAGCGATCTAGCCAAATTGTCGCGTTGGGGGGGGGGGGGCACCTACATACCAAAGAGTATCATACTTCGTGTTTATCCAAAATAGTCCAACGTTTACTCAAGCAAGGTTTAGTGCATAGTGTATCTGAAATCGTCCAGCTTAGCTGGTCGATCCCTTTGATTTCTTTTAAGTAGTACTTAGGCCTATATATTCCATATATAAGAATAGTTCAAAACGAGTATTCTTTTATTGTTATACCAACCGATTAATTAATGGTGGTCATTGTTGTATTGCGGTGCATACCAAAATTTGTGTTAGAAGATGTTTACTAAAATTGTAATACCTGCGGACTGGTTTTTCATAGGATAGTCAAACAAAAACCATTGTTTTCAATAACATCTGCTTGATAATTTTAGTCTTCTTAATGAAAAACCTAAAACATCATTGAACGGGTCAAAATGGTATTCCAATGTGGTTGTTGAAATAGAAACAATTTTGGTTTCACTGTGCTTTTTCTCCCGGAAGCGATTGAATTTTAAAGTTAATTTCTTGTACACTATTACATACGTGTGTATCAAAGAATATTGAAAGTATACAGTATATGAAATGTGATATATGCTTCCTTGATAATTTAGGATTTTTTGAAAATCCTGAAAATTGTATTTTATGCATATCGTAATGTTTTTCTGCGTAATGGTTGCTATTATTTTGGCGCAACTACTATGTAACATAGCTGCAGGATCGTATACGACGTGGTAGCACTGTTTTAACAATATACCATATAATATTTATGCTAGAGTTTTTATGACTGTAGATTGTTTAATAGAATGGTTATTTAGTGAATAAATAGAGCAAATGCTTATATACGTTTTACCGACACCAGTTTATTATAAAGTTCAAATATACTATATATTATACAATGTATTATATAGTTAACAATACAAGCGTTCCGAACATGGGCTCTGCAGTGAATGATCTAGTGGATCACCTCTTGCAATAATATTTAACTTAGGTTTAGGAAAGGAGATTGTTTTTAGAAAGAATACTAACTCCAGTTTGAGTTAGCAGGTAAAGGTATACCAACCTAAGCGGTCGGTAAGGTGAGAGTCCTGACTCCAGTCCAAGCCAGGTAAAGGTGACCACTTTTCGGAGCAAAAAGGTAAAAACTTCAAAAGTGATTGACTGGCCTTTTTATATCCTTATTTGTGGGCGTATTTTCAGTACTTTTAACACTTACCGCTTGGAGGTTGTTGTCGTTTTCTTCCTATCGATGCTTAGTCAGCTTTATGTAACTTTTATTGTTTGTTTACTTTTGTGCTTAACACACTAACCTATTTATCTATATCCCATTACAATATTGAAAGCCCAGAAGCTCTAGTGGAACATTTTTTTCTATTTTTGTACAGACTATCAATTTTTTTTTAGATGTTATACATTTATGCCAGGAGAAACTACAGTATAATTTTGAACTTATATGATATTTAAGTTTCAAGTAATTTATAAATTTGCAAATGATTGATGAATGATGCTCGTGCGCGCTTTGGTGGGAACACTGAAAATCCGTTTCTCTGATGGGAGATGAGATAAAAATCTATTTTTTTCCCAAATTTATACACTTATCTCAGGCGCAACTACAGTAGAAATTTCTACTTTGGTATTTGAGCTTAAAGGGAGTTACATATTTGCAAATTGGGGATTAATAATGATCGTGCGAGCTTTGGTAACTCCTATAAAGAATAGTTGTTAAAAGAAATATTCTTTATTACCGTCAAAATTGTGAAAAACGATTTTACTGTAGTAATGATAATATATATGCTTAATTAATAAGAGATACAGACAGCTCTATAAGCGCTTCATACACACATAGAAAGCTGGCAACGTTTTCCAAAAGGCATAGCTGATAATGGAATGAAAAAAAAAAATAGAGTAGAAATGCGGAGCAGCCATATTGCCAAATGAACACACAATAAGCTTTCTTACAATCTAGTGTTGCCCACGAGACGAAATTTAGGTCTTCTCGTCTAGAAAATATCATGCCCAGAGAATGTCTTGTGTCTAAAAGATGAATATTTTACATTACGAGAGCTCTGTTTTGACTCAGTTTCTATAGCCGTTTCTCTGTCTCGTCTCGTCTCGCGGGCAACACTAGATATTTCAGGATTTACATTAGTTATTCACATCTTTATTTGGCACTCTAGAGGTAACATAACATTTAATAAAGCGCGTACGAGCATTATTCACACCTCAATTTGAATTTTTTTTTAACTTTCTTCAAATTCAAATATGAAAGTTGAAATTTCTACCTTAGTTTCTCCTGACATAAGTGCCCAGTGTGTTTAAAAATAACATTTTGCCTCCCACCAAAGATAAGGATCTGCAATATTCATACCACAGCGCGCAAATGCATTATTCACACCAAATTTCCACCAAATGTGTAGCTCGCTGTAAATTCAAATATTAAAGTTCAAATTTACTATAGCTTTATCTGACATAAATGTATAACATGTGAAAAAAATATGTTGTTTATTTTATATTTTTTCTACCAGAGATATCTGTCTTCCAATACGCATAAAATACAAATTTTTGAATTTACAAAAAATCATAAAATATTAAGGAAGCATATATCAACCTTCAACATACTTTGATAAGTTTACAGTGCACAAAAACTCAACTTTGATATATTCAATACTTTCCGGGAGAAGAAGAACCCTGAAAACCGGAATTGTTTTCATTGCGACAATCACATTTCGATACAATTTTAATCAGTTCGATTACGTTTTAGGGTTTTTCATTCAAAGGGCTAGAATTATCAAGCGGATTTTTAAAGAAAAGTGTTTGTTTGAATGTTCTATGATAACCCTGTTCGCAAACACTACATTTTTCGTAAACTTTTGCACACAAATTTGTGTAAAAATGAAATAATTCTCGTTTTGGACTATTCTTATATATATATATATATATTGAAAAGGGTCGAGCAGCCAAGATGGGTGATTTCAGAAAGACTGACATAGAGGTATCGTGTACCAAGTGCCTGAAACTTATTATATCTAACGTATCATTCCAATTTTCGTTTGGGGGGAAACACAGTATTTGGGGACATGGTTCCCCTGTGCCCCCTTGGTTACCCCCTGCTCCACGCAGAGTTATCTACGGCGTATTACGTTGCTGGTAGTTGAAGCTTCGAACACCAACTAGCGCTACAAAGGGCAATAAAATTAAAATTTCATTTTTTTTTTTTTTTTTTCAGAAAATAAATACCATAGTCATCTTCTCAGTGCAATGGTTACTTGTTTCGTATGTTCTCTTTCGTACGGGCCTTAAGGTTTCTTCTTTGGGCCAGAAATTTTTGATAGTGTCTCTTGGTGTGTAATACAGCTGAATAAAACATTAGATCCAATATTCCTGTACAAAAGACACGTTGGGTACGTCTGCAGGAGACACAGTCAGAAATTACAGCTAAATCCTATACGTTCATGCTAGTCATTTATAATTAGGCTCGATGCAAATTCTTATACAACTTGCTTATGGCTTGCTTATTTTGTTATTACTGTGTTGCATATCTACAAATAATATATCAATATTATTACTTTGAAGACAAACGTGGTACTTATATGATAAATACTATATAATTACTTACACATCAACTATTCTGTCATAATTATCATTTATGAAGTTAAGCGCTAAACCAGGAACATTTGGGTTGGCTGCAACTTGTTCTAAGAATGAAAGAAAATCAGGAATTCCCCCGTCGGATGCATTAACCAGAGATTGCTCCAAAACTCTGAAATGAAGTACAATTTCTTACAAGTAAGTCTTCACATTAAAATCAATAATAATAATTTATTTATCTAAAGTACATATTCTAGATACAGCATGTGATAGTGAACCGGGTTCAGCCAGCAGCTCGGCCCGTAGGTCGGGCTTGGGCGGGCCAGCTCCGCTATTTCTTTGGGCCGGGCTTGGGCGGGCTGACACTGCTTTCTTTTCAGGTCGGGCCGATCTTTTGCAGTTCTTTAATAATTATTGACTTCCGCTTAAACGATATTTGGAATCAAGCCAAAGGTTGAATTTCTGTAACAACAAGCACAGATTGAGTGAAGAAAGCAGCTATGCAATAAATTTAAACAGTAGCACCTGAATGCAGTGTCCTCGATACCTGATCTCATGGCAAAGAGAGGAAAACTGTCACAGAGAAGTGTCCTATACAGAATGGGAACTTCCAGACCATCATACTTCGGCTTCTCCTGATCTAAATTGTCATAATATTGGATGATATGTGGATAAGACATGGAAGAACACAATACAGCGTTTTACCCGAAAACGGCGCTTCCTCTGAAATGCCCTTCTTGCACGCAGATCTGCAATTGTTTGATCGGCTTATCAGTCGACATCTTCAGAGATTATGAATAGAATTTGTTGTTTTGTCCATTTTATTAATTTAACTGGAAGCTGATTTCTGAGTATCTTCTAAAAATTTGTTACAATGTAACTGATGCTCTTTAATTCTAATTGCAGTATTTCTTTCTGTCTGACCAATACGCAATGTTCCACAATTAGACTTGACTTTATACATATCTAAGAACTTATGAAGAATATAATTTTCAAAATACTGCCATTTGCTTCTGCTTTTCGCTGGTGGTTTATAAATATTTCTATTTTCATACTTTCTAGTACTCTTCCTATTCGGTTACTAATACTGCATATACGGTAAGACAGCGATTCCCTTTTCTTTCGTGATCATTGTTCTCCTCTTTATTTTTCTGTAAACTTTTCTGTTTCTGATCAATTCATTTCATTCTTCTTTCGATCTGCTAATTGTTGTGTTCATTTCTAGATATAATGTTTCTAACATATGAGATGTTCAAATGTTTCCTGTCGCAGATTTTAATAGCTCCATGAATAAGACTAGAAATAATAGTTCTATGGTGAAATTTGGCTTATAAGTAGAGATATGTGTTGTTGGTTTTCTACAGACAATAGCCTTGACTTGTAATGTCTAGGGATGGTAGTGTACCATGTTTTCGATCTCCATTGTAGTGAATAAACAGTATATTTGAATGGCCATTTTAAATGTTCAATAATAAATGTTTATTGGTACGTTCTTTAGATAGATTATCACAGTTGATACTAATCCCAAAAGTGCAAAACATTAGTACATAACCACCATTCTTATTGAGTAACTTAAATAAACATAAATCATATAAGAAACGGACATGAACTCACCTGTTTAAGAGAGTCTCATTTGTTGATGAGCCCAAAGCAGTAATTAAGTAACTCGTATCAGCACTACTCTTTGCGTTCAAGTAACGTTGATATGCAAAATTCCACGTATCTGTTCCACCTACTCTTACAGCAGCTGAATATACTGAAGATCTATAATTGGGTGAGATTCTGTAAACAACAAAAACAAGATTTTGAAATGTTCCTGTGAAAAAGTGTGGGATAATTTCATAAAAGAGCAGCTACAACGTTCAATGTCGTGATGTAAACAACATTTCGTATGTGTATTATTGCGGTAAGGATATGTATTTATAAATTTTACTTTAACAACAAGGAAACAATTAATAATGGCAAGATATATTGTTCTATGTATGTGATAGGGAGAGGCCAATTACCAGAGGAAAAACAATGCTTTTCACTTTAAATTACTGGGTGCCATTGAGAAAAAGCATATTAATTGATATAGATCCTTTTATGACATAATTAATATGTTTACAGATTTAGAATAAATGCAGTTCAAGATTTACTTTTAATAAATTAATCTAATTTTATGCCACGTGATATAACCTTACCAAACTGACTGTATAAAGTTAGCTAATTAACAGAAGTTTGAAAATTATATGTAATTTCTTTTGTTAATTTCATCATTACATCTAGATAAAGATAAGATTTTAACACATTTAATTTACACTAGAAATTGTTTCGTACATAAACTTGCTATCACACAGCTAGCACAACTAGCACAATTAGGAAAGACGTTTGTTGCAATTTATACATCATCCATAGATGTTTGTTGCAATTAATACAGATATGATATATATTAATTGAAATTTATACAAATAAGATAGAATTGTGTTGCAATTTACATAAATAAGATAAACATTTGTTGCAATACACATAAATGGGAAAACGTTTGTTGCAATTTACACAAATGGGATAAAGTTTGTTCCAATTCACACAGGTATGGCAAAAGTGTTTTTGGCAATTTACACAAATAGGTTAGAAGTTTGAGGAGAATTGTTTTACACTTACATTTCTTGTTTACATAAATTTGTGATAGCAATCTTTTATAAGTTTATTTCTTTTACCCTTCCAAATATGACGCAAATACGAATATCAAGACTACGATAACCGCAATATGACATAATGACCTGTTACAGAGTATTAGCTAATCTTCGTAAATTAGCCTTACATACATCGTTATATTTATTTTGAGCAGTGACATTCGTGAATTACTTTAAGTATATACATGTTATCTACATTATTTCTGTTCTAATCATTATTTTTCACCCTGGCCGTGATAAATATTCCTTGCTATTGGCTATCATATGAAAATAGTTGCATTTTAGTACAAATTTGTGAGTGGTGTTGTTGTTCAATCTATGAAACGTCGTACTTTAGGTGGGACAAACGTTTAGGGTTACGATTACCTGCCTTTCAAATAATTACATTTGCAACAGAACTTTGGTTAACTCAACCTTAAAACTTAAATATAAAGAGAGCGAAAACATAACTTGCAGAAGCAGAGATTGCATAATTTTGGCAAGATTGCCAGCAATAATTCATGGCAAGTTTAGCTCATTTTTGTTAGCTATAACTAGTATCATTGCTACAAACGTTCAGAAATTTCCACATTGACTATGGCAATCCTGCTGTCGAAGTTGCTTTGCTGTCGCAAGATTTTGATTTTGAAAGTATGATTCATTCTTTCTTAAGTACCTCGAAAGTTAACTATTGAAAGTTAAATCACACAGTTTTATCCCTTTCTTTTCTTCACAGGAGAAAGTAAACAAGTCGAAAACAATGCTTATTTAACTTAATCTACACTATAGAAAAATAAAATCTTACATTTTATTTACTTGCTAATGTGCATTGTTTATTATTACTTACATACAAAATATTAATTTTTAACAAATGTAAGTACTCACGGATTTTCCTCGTCGGGATTTACTGTTGTCATCCATTTTTCAAATACTTCCAATGATCTCTGAGAAAAATCTTCCTCTTCAAGTGTATTAAGAAGTCTAAATATTTGCATTCTTGTCAAAACTCTGTCCTTTGATTCGTTAGGCTTTTCATCAAAACCCACATCTGCATAAACGGTTTCAAGTAATCCGATAATGAAAGTCTGAAATAAATTGAAAAAAATGATATTTTACCTAACCAAACAATATAAAATGAAATATATATATAATTAACTAATTATATTTATTAATTATTAATTAACAGCTAATTTTTAGCGTGACAGAGATAAGAGGTTTCCCTCGTATCGGAAAGGACGTAAATCATAGTGCTGTTCCAGCCCATAAAATTCATTTTATCTTATCTTAGAAGAAATACGAGTAATAAAAGTATGAATATCACGCCAGTAACTGATGATTCTTCAACGAAAAGGAAATGTGTTTTTAGACTGATTAGCTCTGAGTCCAAAGAATAGTATGGGCCATAGACTTACATCTGTCCAATTATTAACTGCAAAACACAACGAGGGCGACTAAAATTGTGACGTGTTCCACGTCCGCGCGTATGTGCTATATTAGTAAATGCTCAATACCTCTTTCTTCTGAACCAAGCTTTGACATCGTTAAAACCCTTGGTATAAACAGCATGCAAGGCTACAATTAAAAACGCTGGTCTGATGATTAGAAGTTTTACACTACTCCGTGGTTAGCCGTCTATACATTTGGCTTCAACAATACGAGGCTCTGAACTTCTTATGCATGGCTTGAACAATGTAGGCAGGTGGATGAGGTTGGACAGGGTGCAACGGTTGCATGTTTGTGACCAGAAACAACACCAAACCCTGATGGATTTAGAATAGCGTCATTGTTCTCACCTATCGCAGCTTATTTGCTGACTGGCTGCTGATCTCTGTGTTGCATTTTCTCCGAGTAACTATGCATGTTTTCAACAGTTTGTTGACACTTCGGGAGATACAGTTGCATGAATTGTTTGAAATTAGCTGTTCTGACTTCAGGTATAGAAAATTGCATCCACAATTTCTGGATATCAAGCTAAGAGAACACTTGACGTAATCTATAGAATTGTATATTAGGTACATCGATCACCAATCATCTACATGCCTGCATTGAATGACGCATTGCTCAGCTTAAAATCTACCCCTACAGATCACCATCTATTCCTTCTTCAATGAATACCATTTAAAAAAGTTACTCTACTAATAGAAAATGAGGATCGTAACACTAGGGATATCATCAGAATTCAGTGATCGCTCAGTAAATAGTGAAACTTGAAGACTATGTAATGATTGGGTAGATTTCTTCATTTCGTCAACTTCTTTCTCTGATCGCTAACTCTGTAAAACAAATAGTAATTGATGAGACCACAGGTTGTTTATAAAGTTAGTAAGACTCCAGATGGTACTGCAAACTAAGAGCATTAACAAATTAGTTTCCAAAGAGGCGCGAAAAATCCTAACAGTTTAATAACCATTTTCTTTTTGCCATATTCATTTTGAAAAAAAAGTAGCAGGAAACACCGCCACTGAAAAATGGGAGATAAAGCTTCTATTAAAACATAATCATTCAAGTGTCTTCCTCTTAACATATTGCAAGCAATCTAATTAGACTGAAGTGAAATATCATTGGCTGTAATCAGAAATGTTTTGGATTGACTAGCGCTATACGAACGAGTTTGTTAAATGATTGTTGATCACTCCTTAGTACAACGTTAGTCAATTGAATGAAACGTTTCTGAATACGGCTGCATATATTTTACTAATATCTAGAAAGAAATTCTCATCTATGACCAAAATTTCTTAGCAGGGAGGAGAGCACAAAAAATCAAAGGTGGAAATGTCCAGAGCATCCTGCCTGTTAACAACGTCATAAATAAAAGAGCTCAGTTCTTGAAGTCGTAAATAAGTAGGTATTGCGTACTCTTCGCATTTGATTAATGTCCTACCACTGGAAGTTTGAATCCTCCCTATAATCTGAGAATGCCTAGAAATCTTATTAATTATAAAAAGATAATCATAGTTACTTGCGAACCACATCATTCTAGTTTCGAATACCGGTTAACCAAATTCTTGTGTTCCAACACAAATATCATCATGTAGTGTTGCTCCATGGTTATATTTGAAGATTGCAGGAAAAGAACGTTTTTTTTTTATTTTGGGCCAAATCGAGATAAGAGTGCAAAATAAAGTATATTTCTAACAAGTAACCGCGCAAGACGAGGGTTTGCATGGTACGTCTATTACAAGCAAATCTATGTTTGATTTGCAGCAGTACGTGATGCGGATGGCTTTTAAAACGTTATCCTGTAAAATCAACATAATTACCCAAGCGCGGATTTTTTTTGTCTTCATCTGGTTTATTACAATGGTTAAAATATTTGGATGTTGTTTTATGATGGCCTAGAACGAACGTGCGTTGGTTAGTAACTCCACTTAATTTGAAATGAAGGGAAATTGAAGTGACGGCGGTTAGACGAATCGGTGTACAGTGAGAAATAAAGATTGTATGCAATGTTGTATCAAATCAGACATTATTTAATAATGCGCTTCAAAGAAACAATTTTTCGTAATCGGGTAATGGCTAGTGCTCATTTTTGATCAAATGCCATCCATATTACTTAGAACAAATTTCAGGTCGATTGGTTATTCTCTAGTTGCCTTTGCATACATTAAGTTTTTTAAAACAAGTAGGAAATTACTTTTTTTGATATTTTTAAAACAAATATATCTTTCCTATATATATAATACTCTTGCTTTTGCCGATTTGAGATCAATTTCCAGACAGTGTTCTGGAAATTGATCAAAACTCATCTTTGTACTATGAGACTTACGATTATTATACCGGAAGTATGAGATACGATACCAATACCTGTCGTTTTACAGAGCTTCCTTCGCATTTCTTTTTACGTTGATCTGGGGTCATTAATTTGTATGAACATAAATGAATGTGTATGTTTTAAAATTAGCTAATTTCAGATACAACGAAAATGCAGACATTTCCAATATAATCACAGAAATTCCTTATTATCAGAAGTAAATGATGACTCACCCTAAAATTGTCATATATCTCTTGACCACGAAGAACAAACTGCAAATACCCTAATAAATTGTTTGAAGCAACTTGCCAAGGCACATATTCAACTTCTTTGCTCAAGTAACTGTGAATATCTAACGAAATTGTTAGATTTATGATTCCTATCTTTGCTAGGTCCCACGAATCATCCAGCAACTGAGCTCGGTTGAAAACACTAATGTTAAGTCCATCCTCTGAATTCAAATAGTTGGAAATAAGTTGCCAGTTTCTGTCATCATATGTGACCCTGTAATAGCCTGTAAAAAAGATAAATTTATTATTATACTAAATTGAAAGTTAAAATGTATCAATACCAATCGTCATATTGAACATTTCATCGTCATTTTTTCTAAAATATAATTGCAATGTTAGTGTATAATGCATAGTATTGTTTTATGTTTCCATGGAAGCTTATTGACGTAAGTAGCTACTTGAAACAAAAATATTCTCATCTGCCATCGTTCTCAATATATCTGATCGTGATATTTTACTTCGTCAAAATAACAGCACCAATTGTGTTAGATAAAAAATCCTAACTAATATAGCAATTCCGTTATATTAATTTGAATTCGCTTCCCCACCAACAAAGTAGGCCTACGCCAATCATATATAGTTAATATGTGACAACAAATTATCCTGAAGAATTCATACAATACACGCAACAATTGTCAATCTATTATTTCGTGTTCTTTAGCCATGTGGACAGCTACAAACGTTTGCGGCTAAGAAAAAATAGGAGGAAGTGGTCACGGTATATGATTGTACCATATATTTATTTATACATGTACTCCCACATTTTTGTGTAGGCGTACGGACATTTTAGAAACACGTACTCAATATTTGTTCCTT
Source organism: Lepisma saccharinum (assembly GCA_022664845.1). NCBI lineage: Eukaryota > Metazoa > Arthropoda > Insecta > Zygentoma > Lepismatidae > Lepisma > Lepisma saccharinum. The sequence goes on from JAGDQP010000821.1 coordinate 92,185, forward strand.
GACTGAAGAATTGTTACTCATGTCACACAAAAGGTGTGATTTTAAATGTGAATACATATCCTCTTAGTTTTATTTTCATTTAAAATTTTACATTTCTACACTGATATCGTTCAAAGTAGTTTTATATCTCAGTTACTTATATACAATAGTTATATGGTCAAAAGTTAAGGAGAAGTAAAAGCAAGAAATTTTAGTTTGTAGCCTTTATAATAAAATTGTTTTCATTGAATAAAATCAATTCAATTGCTGACCAAGAACGCATTTCTTTCCTCTTCTAATAACTCGGTTCTACTCGATTTTATAGAATCTTTGAAATTGATACTATCGCTAATAGTTTAGATATTTTAACTAAATTCGATAGACCAGAACTCAAATTTCTTAAACTAGTATAATCTATGGTGTTAGTGCTTCTATATGTCAATATTGAAAGATCTTAATGCGTCGCACATTTTCCTGACAAGTGGTTATTTTACCATATTATTTTACATTAATACGTAATAATACTTCATGTGTATTATTATACAATAGCTGGGTTTCCCTTTCATTGATACGGGGTGAGTGAAATACGTTAGCAACACTAACAATCATACTACTACTACTATTACTAATACTGCTGCTACCACTACAACTAATACCACAACTACAACTAATAATAATAATATAAGTAGTACTACATCTACAACAACTACTAGTAGTAATAGTATTCGTAGTGGTTATCAAACTCCTACGTATTAAACTTCTTCAAATCTTAGTTAATCAAATTAAGATATTATTTACAGTTAACAACTTTCAAAATTGAATCAAATATTTAGAATATTTATTTATTCCTTTCATTATTTTTATAAACTAAACTTGTAAACAATTTATTTTATTGTTATAAAGCATGAAATTGTTGTTTTTATTAATTGGATGGCCGTACAATTCCTTGCGGTGACTTAAAATATCTAAATCTCCTGCTCCTGGAACCAAGGAACACGTATGCAAAATTTCGTGAACATCTAAGCAGGTGTGTAGATTTGCATAGTGTTTAAACAAACCGAACTTCGAATTTGTATAAATAAATGACATTATAATAAAAAATATTATTGTTACTAATAATGCATCTTTCGTAATTACTGTGTGATTTAATATGATCGCGTAGTATCACTGATTGTTTTACTAAATCTCTGAAACAATCTTCACGTGACAATTAAAAAAAAATTAGGCGTTTCTTCTCCGCGTTTTTATAACGCCAAAATTTGTCTTAAAAGTATGAGTTCTAATACATTTGGAATTCAATGTCCATGTTTAAGACTGTATGAATTACAACCCCCTTTCTCCCATTAGCATTCTGACACTATTATCAATATAATACATTCTTTAAATAACCTGCTACTTGTTCGAGTCACACGCTACTTTCACTCAATATAATTATTTTAAACCTAAATGTGTTATGGGCAAAATAATTGCACGTGGATTTTGATATAGTGTTAACGACCTCACCTTTAGATGTATTTGAATTTAACTAATTTTTATGTATACGCCTTAGTTAACTTGGGCTCACAATGACCTTCAGGTGAATCTATGCCTTAAAAATCTGACATTATGGTATATGACAGCCCCTAACAGCACACGATATCGGACCAAGCATGATCGACATTGGCTGCCAGTGGCCCACATTATCCCGACATCGGTCCAATATTCTGTGTGCTCTCAATTTCTTCCCAGAAAATACCTATATTATTGTTATTAATTTGGATGATTTGACTGATTAGTAAAGTGATACAAAACAAGTTTCTAAGAAAAATAGTTAAAATTAATGTACTTAGTTAATTTTTAGTTACTTTATTAAAAATGAATCATTTGTAAAGTTTAAAGAACAATCTAGTTACTAATTACTCTTGCAGTTGGAAAACTTACCAATTTCTTGGATGTTAAAGATCACAAATTGATCGTCCCCAGGCAAACCATTTAATGTAATCTCACGTTCCTTCCTCAGGAACTCACGGGGAACAGTATTATCAAAATCCAGTTCTTCTTCTGTCGTAAAAGTCAAAGGAACATACCAAAGAGAAACTTCGTCATCTGTAGAATTATCTGACAGGAATCTTTTCTGTTGTGCCAAAGAGAAAACAACATTTAAAGAAATCACAACAACTAGAAACGCTTACATTTCTAATAACGTATTTTTCTCACGAGGAGTGGATAGCAACGACATATCCACATATGAAGATGTATTTTCAGAAATACTGACTAAACCATCCATCGAGGTCGTGTTCAAGGAACTTCCCAGTGAAACAGTTATAAACTGCTAGACTTGCACCATACCATACAGTTCCTGTTCGTAGGCTTGTGTTGGTTTTGCTACACGTTCATCTAGCCGTCAGCACGATACTCTGTAAACACGTATTCTTTTCACCAAGAACATTTCACAAGCAATCAATTATGTATTTTCGATGGTCTATTAGTGGTTACACTAATTTGCTGCTAAGAAGCCAACATTAATAGTTTATTAACTACAACATCTTATTTTTTCTAACGTTCGATGAATTGTGTTTTTATATTATTTTCTGGGTGTAACGTTGCAGTCAGCCTTCACTCGCTCACTTTCGGTTGTTGCTTTCCTGCACAATCTTATCGTGTCGTCTATAGTCCTCCTTACCCACGTTCAGTTTACTACGGAAAACTGACATTCTCCTTGGAATAACTGTTTATACATAAATCATACTTCTCTCTAGAAAGTGTAAGTCTCGAAAATCCCATTAGCGTAGAAGATATCATAAAGAAAACTCCTTCCATTTCTGCATCGATACTCATGCCCATTCGAAATCATCTAAATATTTTATCATACCTATTTCACTCACACCACAAACTTTGTTTATTCAAATCAATCAGCACTGCCTACTCACCTACTATTTGATGAGATTTCTCTTTCCAGTAAAGTGGACATAGCTTATCTTTAGGCACAATTTAATCATTACAGAAGTACGTTGTTAACTAGTATTATACACAATATAATATGTACTTCGTGTTTTTAAGTTAACAATTTCACTTTTGTTTAATAATCGACACCACTAAATGTATGGCAATCTTGTCGTTTATATCCTATAATGCTATCTAAAATTGAAAAGAGAAAAGTCTAGTGAATTTTAAACTAAGGCTCACCTAATCATGAAATATTTTAATAAAACACTAGTAGCGCAGTTTATCAATAACCATTTCTACGAATGGCGGTATGAAATCACTGTCCTACTAGATGCACTGAAATATAATCATATGCAAGGTAATGGATGAGCATGTATTGTCGTATAACACCCCTCTATCCTCGCGAAGTGCATTAATGGGACGTAGCATCAATTTCTCAACTGCATGCCTAATCTCTGGCGAGATATTATGCCATGCCGTCACCTGTTCATCAGAATTATCCAAAATGTTTGTCGAACGACTCCGTTACAGCTTGGGACCAATAACGCGGTTCATCATCATGTTGAAACATCCTTTCAGTATGAGGGTGCTTGAAGTCCACGAACGCTACAAATGGTTACTAAACACTCTATCTTAACAGTCACCTGTCAGTGGAATGCTTAAGACTAGTAGAGTCAATATATGATGCATATATACGGTCCACAAAAGGTGTAGATTCTTTACTAGTATGTACGAAGCTTGTTGACAACTAGTACATATGGCTTCTTGGGGTCCATGACTCATTAAAACAATAGCTTATTTCAAAATGACTAACACTGTGGCTCTCCGGACCATACTACATTTTGCCAATCTAGCAATATATAATTTAAATTTTCACGAACGCATGTTCCGAGGTATGCCTTTGTCCTGTTGTTAATAGACATTATTGTCATCTCATATCCCATGAAAGGTAACAGACGCTGTTGTAACTGTCGGATATGCATCTTACATTGAAACTAGATGTGATGTGAGTCACTGTTGCCATGGGCAAGTTTCTCTTATTAAACACACATGGCTATCCATTGCGCTTGTCGAGCAAGATGTGAATCCATGTTGTACTCCCGCTACGCAGGTTACACCGTAGATCCGGCAAACTGAATGTTTGCACAACTTCGAAATTTGGATCTCACATCAGTCTAGCACTACGAAGCTCGTTCGGATCCATATAACTCACGTATGATTGGCATGTACAGATTGTCCGGTGGCCTCACTCATATGTCTCATAACGTATTAAGTTATTCGTACTCGACAAATCACAATGTAATGCGACGCTAATGCAAATGTATATACTGTTTTCCAATTAATATGGGAATTTAATTTTGTGTATTTCTAATTTGGTGGATCTATAGTAGATAAAGATTTAATTTTTTCTTTTTTTTAAACATTTGAGCCAACAATGAGCCACAGGGTATTCAAGATAAATCACTTAAGAATTTTGATGCGGTCAAAACTATTGTGTTGGGGCAATCATCTACATTGACATAACGTTGAGAAATTATAACAGACAACGTTTACTAAAAGCACTAATGTGACTTCATGTTATCACGAATTGACACAATGCTAAAAATGAAACTATATCTCTATACTCCTATTTTATACACTGCCATCCGTTAGCATTATTAGCTATACCGATCATATATTAATGGTTTCAGTTTGAAACTTTGTTATTCACCTGGCTAACTACTGCTGTTTCATTATCGTAGTTCCTTGTCCCAGTTATGATAGGATAACCCTTTTGCAATGTCCATGTTTCAAAGATTTCTGCAACAGTCACGTTGTCATCTAAAGTGCCGTCTTCGTGGGCTTGAGCATCTAAAGCTGCGTACAAGTCTGGTCGAGTTGCAGACTGGAATGCTCTGAAATAAGGGAAGAAGAAATCCTGAGAATTGAATATTTATCTTGTGAACGCCATATATATATATTATTTAATACGTATTAGTACTACTATTTCAGCTTATATGTAGTCTTTGTTAAAATTTAATACTGTTAAATGCTATTTCGGATTTCTTAAAAGACAATCGCAATGTTTACAAACGTCCTTTGCAATATATCCAAAGGGAACCTGCTGCACAACCGCGTATATTGCCAGGGTAAAAGTGTAGTGTATTTATCTTAACTTTAGTAAAATTGTCAATACGTGAACTTGTATCAGAGGAAAACTCTGTCTGATTACTGCTGTATCAGAGGAAAACTCTGCTAATAATCATTATTCTATCATGTAATAAATTTTGTGCTTAACACTTTTATTCAAAATTGTGTACAAGTAATTTAACGGAAACTTGATTCAAAGTTCTAACTAATTTCATTAAATATGTTATTTCACGAAATTAACTTTTTGAATAGAAGCAAAAGCTAGATACTTAGCAAAAAATCACTACAAAAGCTCATGCTCAAAATAGAAGCTCTTGAACAAAGTACTAGAAATGGCACAATGACATTCAGTTTACTTACTTTGGAACAATTTTAGTTAACTTTATCATGTTCATACAGCGTGTTGCTAAAAGCACCGACAAACCTACATCTAGAGATTCCTGATACGGAATTAAAACACATCTTAGACCAGAAAGAGTGTATAAATGTTTATGATGGCTTTCATTAAGTTTATTATGGCTTTCTCAATAACGTACCTATGTCAGAGGGACTTTTCTTTTATGGTGTACTACAATAGATTACATCTTGACAGAGTTAGAACTCGACATCAGAAACATATCGACGCCTGAGGATGTATTGTTTTATCTCCATAGGAATGTATATGGAGATACTACATAACAATCCTCAGTCGTCGATAAGTCAAACAATGTAGTAATAATGATTTATAATATTTTAAGTTTAAATTTAGGGTGAAAATTAGGCTAAAAAAACGTTATCCTTTTGTTCAACATTTAGAGAAAAATGTCTAAAACTTGTGTAGATTTTTCACAGTAAGACAGTCATGGAGGCATACTTTGTCTCTTTGAGTAAATTATAAACTTTTCTTAAATTTTAACGAAACAGTAACAAGAAATCTTCACTAGGCATTGGGAGATAGATTATCATTAGAATATATTAAAATTGTAGAAAAGATATTTAAGAAAATATCCACGCTCTACAAACCAAGTAAACAATGATGGATTGAGAGTATTGAAAAGATGCAGACATAATCGCGAAATTTAATCAGCAAAATATAATCCGGTTATTTAACCAATCTATAGTGAAAGTTTTACAAGGAGTACGACTTATAAAAATGTAATTTAAAAAACTTTCAGTTACTATTTTATATCAGCATGTTGGTGATTAATAAGCGGAAGAAATAAATAAAAGCCTTTATTTCCTCTCATTAGAACTTTTAGAGATTTACTCTCAGAAATTAAAATTTTATTTTTCTATGCTTTGATACTCTGATTACAACAACACTTCTTATCCCAGCTGCCAAAATATATTATATTACACATTAAAGGTGGATATGAATTGCGAGTAATATTATTGTATCGGTTACACAACAGTATACGGCAGCTCACAAGGATACCTTCTATGAACCGCAGTATTAATACGCTCAAGTCTATTTCAATAAATAGTTTTAATGTTAATTTATACAATTACGTAATTATAATGTACCTGCTGTTAAGATAGCGTTGCATTCCTCGTCGAAATACTTCAGGAGTCAGGATATGTTGAAGCATTCTGATTATGGATGCTCCTAGTAGAGAAAGAAGCATATTCTTTTAGAAATACTTGAGTCAAAAATAAACAATTAACTATCAGGACAAATTCTAATAGAAATCTCAAAAACTTATGAAAATCGAAGGGATCGCTCATTATATACATTTATTGCTGATGTCAGATATATTTGCTAGCGTTTCTGATATATTTTGCTAGCGTTCCTGATTCTATTTTTTTTTAATAAACGAATATCATATATATTTAAATCAGTTCTTTCATTGACATATCACTTTTCTAACATACATGCGTAAGGAAGTGATAAAGTAATTTAACTTGAACAAAATGTATGAATTATCATAATATATATAACGAGCTTTTTAAATTCTAACTGTAGTAATAAATTATTGTGTTTACAAATGAGATTCGGAGCATTTTTAAAAATCCTGTGAGACTCTAATCCAAAGTTGGTACTATGAGATTTGTGTCCCTTTTTATGCAGTTGAATAAAACTGATGTAATGAGAAATTATGAAAGAAAGTGAACAAACTTAAGATTTTAGCATTCCTCAACCAAAAGTCTAATCCAAAAGAAACCTCACTCACATGGGCATATAGCTGTGAAAAATGCACATCTGGAAACAAGAGACAAAGGGCCAGTATTGACTACTGTCCACGACCCGCAAAGTTTCTTGAAACATTCACCCCATAAATGTTGACATCAACCAAGCTGTTATTAAAAGAGACGTTATTGCAATGTATTGTTACGGAGCATCTTCGAATGAGAAGTGCTACATGTTCTCCTTAAAGTTTCTAAATACAATCTAAAAGTCTCGAGGCAGAATGTCGTGCGATAATCTGCATGAAAGCATCATTACACTGGTGTCTAAACGAAGTTCCAAGTAATCTAGTTATCCCTCATGGCCTCAACGTACGAAAACGAATCCGCTCTTCAGAATGATAAGATGATAAATTGGGAATCAAATGAGTGTTGATAGCGAATTATCTTCCTACGTGCGTAAAGGACAAATAGTTACCCGAACATATTATTCAAACGTGCTCAAGTAACTAAGAGATTGGATTCGGCGAAAGAGTTGTAAGAAAGCCACAATTGTGTTTCTATTGTGTCAGATAATAGGGTAACCACAAAACCATCATCTATATTTCGTGGGTCTTCTATTACTTTCAACTCAAGTTCTTCATCTAATTCTTTACCACATGTCTTCCACTGTTTTGCAACACTTCCAACACAATGGAAAGTATTCATTATGACACGAGTAATGAGGTAATGAGGAATTGCTTTGGAGATTGCAAAACTTTACAGAACCTTCTGTATGGACGACATAAGGGACCTTGACCGTTTTGGGAGAAGTGTTTAAAATGGGTTGTGTAGCAGGCAACTACGTTGACGAAAATTAAAGATGGATCCCACAGACGTTCCTTGCTTACAACATTTGTATTCACCTTGTATACGTACCTTTTTCATATGTAATGCCGTCAAACATTTGTTGTATGTCACCTACGTAGCTAACATTCATAGATATAGGCCTTGTCGTAGACAATGAATCAATTTCGAATATATCTTGAATTTGGTCAAGAAGAAATTGTTGGTCATATTTGTACTCAGGATCAACCTTTACAAATAAAAAATGGAACGAAGTTATTAGGTACCATTACATATAACCCAATATACAGGGATAGATATAGATATAAATATAAAGAACATTACATCAATTCAAATAAAATTCAGATATTTTTGATACCTAATAAATTAAGGGCAACAACCAAGAATGGCGTTTAACTTTAATTTTTTATAACTTTCCATTGAAAGACAATATATTCTTAAATAAAATCGGTTAAATATTTTATCAAACAAAAGTAAGGAGTAATTCAGGACTATCTGGTTCAGTCGTCAGTATTTTAAAATTACTAAATACGCAGTTTTGAAAGAAAGCGCTTCGAACCACTTGTTGCATTGAAGCATTGTGACTTACATCTGAACGAATATATATAAAAGGGAAGTTAACAAACAAGGCTGAGTTTTTCTTCGTAAGAACTGTCGTTCACTTACTTGATTGACACCCATGTGCTCAAAGAAATTTGCAAATCCTTCATTAAGCCAGATGTCACTCCACCAATGTGTAGTTACTAAATCACCGGTCCATTGATGAGCCTGTTCATGGGCCATTACTCCAATAAGACCTAGCATTCTCTCCATTGTATTCCAAGAAGGGTTGTAGAGCAGGTTACTAACTCTGGAAGTGAAAATGAATTAAATAACTAAGGAGTTTAAGCAAGTTTGGGTCATGTGCAAGTTCTTTCTTTATGTGCCAAGCATCTACGAAAAAATTAGCAAACATTTTCAAAGTTATGTTTCTCCTTTTCCTTCTATATACGGATGATCTACCGTCATCTGCAACCAAGATTCTCCTCTTTGCTGACGACTGTAAATTATTTCAAGAATTTATATCATTACACGATGTTACTGAACTCCAAAATTCCATCTCAAACCTCTTGGACTGATGTAATACGTAAAACTTGAAAATAAACCCCTCAAAATCTTCTTTTCTTAGTATTTCTTTAAAGAAGAATGAAAATAAATCTATCTATTTTATTGGAGATAATCCTATCGCTAAAGTTTCCTCTCAAAAAGACCTTGGAGTGGCATTCGACGAAAAACTTTTGTTTGCTGATCATGTGATCTCTATAATAGTTATATGTGTTTACTCGGTCTTCTCTATAGATTTACAGAAATTAAGGACATTCATTCGTTGAAAATATTCTACAAAACCTTCATATCCCCTTAAATTGAATATTGCTCCCCAATTTGGAACATGGCTAGTATTTGAAATATTTCTCATATTGATTCTGTTCTGAACCTCTTTCTTGCTATAGTCAAAAGTAGAATATCATCGGTACGTAGCTTAAGCAAGCCCGAGTTATTATACGTCCTTGGCCTTCACATTCCCTCTTCACGTAGGAAGCTGGCAGATTTGATGTACTTATACAAGATCTTTAATGGAAAATTTAGAACTGGAGAGTTAATATCTAAATTTTACTTCCGTGTTCCCTTGCGAATAACAATAAATAATAACATGCTTCATTGTGCCACGCCTAAGTTAAGTATACTGCAGCGCTTCTTATTCTATAGACTGGTAAATTTGCATGACAATCTTGATTCAAATATTGATATTTTTTGGAACTGAAAACACTTTCCATCGAGCGCTAAGTATCAAAATATGAGTTGTTCCTCATGTTTGTTATGTCACTTGCTAAGTTATGTATTGTTTTATAATTTAATTTAATGTTATTTAATTTGTAGTAATGTTATTTAGTTTTTTGCAATGTTATATTGTGTCAGTGTAAAATGGAGAATCCAGCTGTATTTGAAACTTAATAAATAAATTAATTAATTAAACACAGCTCAATGAATTTTCAACGTCGCAATCTGAAAAGAAACCTCATGGACCGCGACAAGGGCGGGCCACGGCAAGGGTACGGCATCGTGTGTATGAATTAGCCTTAATATTTATATTGTAGAAAACTTTGCACGCCCGTTTCAAGCTGAAGGATGTTGAGAAAATCGAGTTGGTTATCATATCGTCTAGAAACAGCTTCCTATCCTCCATTTACTGGATGATTCACTTATTATCATGGTGGACATGATTAATTATCAAATATATAACTAAGCAATGAGGAAATTTTGACATGTCTTTCTAAATTTAATAATAATGAATATATTCAAGGAGTGGCCTTCATCTATTATGACCTGAAAAATATTGTGCTAAATGAATTTTGAAATTATTTCATAAAATGTGTTACTTACCCGTAAGTGATTAATCCCCAATTCTCCATAGCTCCTCCATAGCTTGGAAGTGCAACAGAATCTAACTTCGGTAAAGCAAAAGGAATTCCAAAATATTCGGAGAAAAAATCTAAAAGTTTCGGACCAACATCCAAAGCATAAGCACTCTCATTTGCAAGATTTTCTTGTACGTAGATTGTGTAATTAGGCACATTGGAAGTCCCAACCAAATCTGACACTAAAAATACAGCCAAATATGATGGCATGTACGGCGTCTCATCAAATGTGTCCAAATAATATCCTGGGATATCAGATCTAAAAGACAAAAAAGATGTACAAGGAAAGTATAGATTCATTCTAGAAACACCAGTAAACCGCATGTAAAGTTTATAATTACACATGGACTTAAGCATGTCATTGTGTGTATACGTGTGTCTGATGGTGAGTGGTTCGTCGTAGTCCTATTAACCAAAGATTGCGGGTTTGATTCCTGAAGAGTACACTCTGAACGTATCATCGCGAGACGCCATCTGCATGCTATTATCAACAAGGTCGGTAAACATCTGTTCAACTTACCTAGCGTTCGTGGCTCAGTGGAAAAGCGTTGACTTAAACTTTGGGCGGTCTTCGGATCGATTCCAGCGGCAGACCATCCAGATTGAGGATCCTCCTCAGTCACGCCAGACAATGCTAGAATAGTACATCAAAATAGACTCTTGTTGCCTACTTTTCACAACCCTATCCCGGCTTAAGCCTTAGATGCCTAAAGGCCTTAAAATAAAATAAAATAAAATTCAAATCTATTCAACTTGCTTACGAGTCTTCAGTTCATCACCCTGTCTCGTAGCACAAAATAATCGCATGAATCAATTTGTGATAATCTAACAAGAATTTTTTTGTTTCGGATAGTCATTTTTTTTTATATTTTTCCATTAACACATTTTTATAGAAAATGTTTAAATAACTTCTAGAGTCACGTGCAGTTAAGTTTTAATCTTTGCTTAAGATACCGTTTTATGTTGCCAAAAAACACAAATCAGCGCAAAAGGTTATATAACCGTAACACTCTTGATACAATGTTGTCAAAATCTTTAAAGTTTTGTGGAGAGTGTTCTACCATTTCATTATAATTATGTTATGTCGATTTTATATTCAAAATTTGTTAATTTTGAAACGCTATGTGACGAAGAAAACAATGACCGTCAGTGTATTGAATTGTCAAGAATACACCTAAAACCATTAATCTTATCTAAATGTCGTCGAGCCTATAATTTGCAACGGATGGTTTGTTTTCCTAAAATTCACAACTTACATTTTGAATACATTCTTATTACAATTTGGTTTTCAGCTACAGTTTGTGTAAATTACTTTTCATATCGTGACAATTAAAAGGTGCCAAGGGATTGTATCTAGTGAAATCCAATAGGAACAAATGGCTCTGTGTGCACCAAACTACTCTTCTAAAAAGTGGTTTGAGTAAAGCACTGGAACATATATTTTGAATTAAATCGGGCCCTTTGAATAAAAATGATAACTCAGTTACTAATCCTGCGTTAGTTAATACATTTGTTTTTATAAAAGTATTAATGTTATGTATGTTTCCCGTTTTTATTGTACTGAGTAAATGTTGAAACAGAACACAATATCATATAGCACATTCCAAAAGGCAACGGATTCTTAAAATGCTATAAGCCTATGGAGTGTTAGACTCTTCACAAGCCTATAGTCATTAAGGCACGTCCAATGACCATCCACAACGCATTTGACTCCAATTCCCTCACTCGAACGTAAGTGCTCAGTGAGTACAAAATCGGGCGAATGAAAGGACAATGCAGTGCCTTGAACTTAGTAAAGTAATCACTATGCCGGATTTCTGTCACTCTGCACAACACTGGACTGTGTTATTGTGCTATTACCAATTATACTCATTTGGGAACATGACTAGGGTAAAAGCGTACATGTGGTCTATAAATAATACGTTGCTTCGGTCTAGACAGACTTCAGTTGTGGTAGTGTTTCTTGCAAAATAAAATTGAGAACATCGCGACTACCATCATCTGAATCTTCTTTTGCTAACAGAATTGACTGCATAATGTGTTTTCTCTGTAGAGATTAAAATGTCTGCCCTAAAGCAATGAAATACGAAATTCATCATTATTATTATTATTATTTTATTGTTTAGTGTAGGGTTGCATTAAGCTATACAATTCTTTTACATAAATAATGGTTACATATAGAAGAGCTTGTTGCCCTACAGTAACAAAAAAAAAAACACAAATAAGACACAAATATTATGCCAAAGCATAAAAAAGAGATAGAAAAGTTACAAAATAAGTACCATATACATGTCCATGCTTATGATATGCAGTTAGTGTATAACACAATGATGGGAAAACAAAACATACACACACACAAAATCATGATAAAAGAAACAAAAAATACATTTGGGTAAATAGTGAATGGTTGAAAGATTACAAGGTTGAAATGGCTGATTATATACAATGAGTGATTATGTAAGTGAATGATGGCCTAACGTGCGCACTGGTTAGTAGTCATATATTACGTCCCTGATTTTCCTTTTGAAAATATTTAGCTTTCCCTCTTTTTTCAATCCAATTGGAAGTTGGTTCCAAACTTTGCTCGTCAAATAAGAAAATGATTTCATGCCATAATTTGTCTTATTACACTTCGGAATGTGAACATTGTTAGAGTTGTTAGACCGCAAATTACTATAAAACTTATTGTCGGAAATAGGGATGAATTCACTTAGCGTTCGGTGGTGCGCCGAATAAATAGCTTTGTGCACTTGCACCAAGAAAAGGTATTTCCTTCTGGATTCAAGGGTAGGCAACAACACTGATTCATTACATTTGGAGGTCGAGAGTGACAGCGGAGCTTTTCTCATTATCCGAATAGCCCATTTCTGCATCCTTTCAATATTCTTTATGTTGGTTTGGTTGATTCCGTACAGAACCACACCATAGTGCTCAAGAATAGGTCTAATATACGAGGTGTAGTACTTTACTCTGTGAGTGATAGGTAGATAATTGCTTATGTACTGAAGAATCTTGATTTTCGGCACAGCATTGGAGCATATCTTTTTAACATGTTGCGTAAGCGATAGTTTCGAATCAAGAGGTATGCCAAGATATTTCAATGTAGCACTTGTAGATATCTTATTGTTTCCTATCTGAAGTTCTCTGTCAATTACGGAACGTGTGCAGTTGTCTGTTGATAAGATTAATGCTTGTGTTTTTGCTGTGTTCACTTTTAGATTATTTGCGTTGTACCAGTTAAGCACACAGGGAATGTTTGTTTCAATAGTGTGAGCTAACTGATCTAAAGAATTAGAGTAGCAAAATAAGAGACAATCATCAGCATACAAATAAACCTCCATATTTTTCACAGATAGTGCAAGATCATTAATGAATAAGTTGAACAATTTAGGTCCAAGGATTGACCCCTGTGGTACCCCAATTTGAATATCGGCACATTTGGAAATAGTATTACCAAGTTTCGTACTTATTACTCTATTATGTAGGTAACTTTGGAACCATTTACATGCATTTTTAGATAAATTGAACTGGCCATATAATTTGTTCAACAATAAATGAGGTTGCACGGTATCAAATGCTTTGCTGATATCTAAGGAAATTAAACCAATGTAGTTTTTTCCTTTAACGTCTAGTATGTTTCGCCACTTCGTGATTAATTCTAGTAGCAATAGTTCGGTGGATCGGTTCCTGCGAAAACCATACTGTTTCTCGGTTATGAGATTGTTACATTCTATATGTTCTTCTAACTGACTATCGACCACCTTCTCAAGGACTACTAAGAGCTGGTGTTATAGAAATAGGCCTATAGTTGTTAATACTAGTGTGCGATCCTCCTTTGAATATGGGAGTGACCACCGCATGTTTCCAAGCGTCAGGAACTATACTAAACTGAAGAGAATGATTTATTATGTCCGTTAGTGGTTCTGATATCCACGGTGCAAGAAGTCGTAATACACGATTATTAATACCATCAATTCCGCAGCCTTTTTTAACATCAAGTCCTGTGAGTACTTTAAAAATAGTGTTAGTGGATACAGGTTTAAATTGAAATCGCAGTGTCCGGGGGGAGTCATTATACATAATTGCCGAGTCATTGAACGTGGTGTTATTGTTGCGCATCCGATTTCCATTTAATTCATTACATATGTTGGTCCCTATATTAGCAAAGTAAGAATTAATGAAATTCACAATTTCCTCCTTATTTGATATTATTTCATTATTTACTTCTATTGACGGGATATCAGTACTCTTTTTCTCGCGCCCCGTGAGAAAGTCAAAGAGCCGATGTTGGTTGTTGGTAGTATACTGACCAAAATAAATTTGGTTCAAAATATACGTCCTTTTTGCTTGCTTTATTTCTTTTGTCACCCAGTTTCGAATCATTTTGTATTGTTCCCATGAGCATGCACCCGTAGTGTTGGCCTGTTTAAATATTCTGTTTTTGAAGGAAATGAGTTTGAGTAAGTAGTTGTTAATCCAAGGTCTTCTGCTCGGACGTATTCGAAAAGTTTTTGTTGGAGCAAATATATCAAGAGCATCACAAATCAAGCTTGTGAGGAAGACAACCTTTTCATTAATGTCCGATATGTTATTTGATTTGTAAAAAGGAAGATACGAACAGTATTCTACAAATTTTTCTTCATTAAAATGCTTAAATGTGCGCTTTGTTAAGAGAACTCGTGGTGCTTTATTTGGTGTAGCATGCAATGTAGTGTATGTGAAAAAATGATCACTCAAATCATGCATAACAGTGGTTGTTTTTGTGTGCAAAGAGTCATTGTTTGTATATATATGGTCAATTAAACTTTCTGTAGTATCAGTTATTCTGGTTGGCATGGTAACAAGTTGCTTGTAACCCATGGACTCCATTAGATCGAAAAAATTTGTATCTCTAATAGAGGGGTGTATCATAGCACGCGATGTACCGCCAGTCACCATCTCCACATCGTCTATGTACGCCACAGCCGAAATGAGGTTTATTTTCTGTTAAAGGATGGCTACTGTGATAGGTGTATTAGTCGACAACCATTAAACCATATTGAATGCAATATATGTTGTGTAGTTCGTTGAGTGGTAGATTGATACAATAGAATCACGCAGGGCCAAGTTCTGTTGTGCTTCTTATCTCCGTTCGGTAGTTACAATGCCTATTATTCGTGTTTCTGACCTAAATTTAAATTGCCGTAATATGGCATATAAAACGCAACATTCCAATTGAGTTACACGTGGTTCCTCTTGTGTCTTCTATGGCACCTACGCTGTTCAGGTGAAACTGATTTGGACAGTTATTCGTTTATTTCTCACATGTTCTTGCTAAAGCTGCTTGACAAATTGCTAGATCAGTGGCCACCTGAAAATGTACTATTGCATCCCTCTGGATTTTGCTATCCGTCCGCATTGAAATGAAAATAAACCGAGTAAACTTTAAGTGGATCTCATAACCACACTACGGCAGTATAGGCAACATCAGTACTTATTACATAACACATAACAATATTCCGGAGACGTTCTTCTCCAGTGGGTGTACATGTACGAAACATATGTTTACTGTTGTTTCCAAAGTTTTTATCTATGCTTAGGTAGTTTGTTAGAGAAAGAGAGAGAGAAATATTTAGATATTCCTTCATAAAATACTTACATTGGTTGAGATTCTCCAACTTTAGGCATGTTGGTTACTGCGGAGTATTCCTCCGGTCTTCCCAGGGATATTCTGAATTTTGCCTTGTAACCAGGTTCATCGAATGATGGAAAAGCTCTTCTGGCGAAGGTAGGTTCGAAATCTGTGGCGGCTAACCATCTACATACATGGAAATGATATAAGTAAACTTCTGGTAGTAACGAGATCGTTAAGAAGAATGAGTTGTAACTTTTCAATATATTAGTGAATTCAGATATCGATCTTTTGAAATGTCGTTAGCTGAGCATCTCAAATGTCAAGTACTAAACTAGTTGTTTATTACTGTTATTCTCGGCCATAAATTATTGAAAATTATAAAAGCTGATGAACATATTCTACTTTCTAGTGCCGTTTTTGTAAAACTGTGGTTGTTTAAATGTTTTTGTACATGAAGTTTCTGAGGATGGTTATCGTTGAAGGCAGCACCAGGACTGAAAGGCGTTTTGGTGTTTCGAAACTACCGGGCATTTGGGGCGGGAATAAAAATTTCAAAATAGAGATGCGACCATCTTGAGTTTCAAAATTCAATTTCAATAATAGTCAATTTCTGTACTCTGAACAGGTACACAAAGTGTACAAAGTTTCATGTTGATTAAATAATAGGAAGCGTGTATAAATGAGATTACAAAATTGAAACCGGACAGCACAGAGCACAAAATGTATGCAGTGTTATATCTAAGCTAAACCTGTTACAAAAGCCTGAATGACAAGTACATTTCTAGTTTATATGATTCATACGTCGCCACAGTGCTGCTCATTTTACCGGTTAGTGTGCTAAGCGCCGTACAAAGAGCCACTAAACAATTGTGCCAGAGTACTTGTGAAGTTCATAGAAGAACTTTGGTGAGTCCAAATGGTCGATTAAGGTAACAAAACATAATTTTACAGACGAGTTGCCTTGGTGAGATATAAGGAGTGTAATAATAGCAAATGCACGCCGACATAAGTTATGTTACTCAGTGACCATCCTATTGTGGTCAACAGTTAGCCGAAGCTTCCAGATAGTACAAGATGTACCGCGGAGATACAATGTAGACCATCAGTGTAACATCGGCCGTAGTGATAGATATATTCTTATTTGTTCTGGACGAAACGTGTCCGTTACATGAACCTACTGCGTGCGGATGTTGTTGCTAGCTACGAACGAGCTGTATTAGCAAGCACGTTTCACAGACAAATACAAGAAACAGAATATGTATCAGATCAGTTTTATGTCTACAATTTACCAAACAGCATACAAGCATGTTTTACAGCGGTCACGTGTAAATTGAATCTACGCTCTATGGCAGTCAGTTATATGCAGTGGCGAGTCCTTATATTCACTGCAAGTGATTCTCCATAAACATTGTTCGAGTGAAAAGCAGGGAAACATTATTATCCAACCTTAATCTTTCATAGAAACAGATATGGATGCACAATTTGCTTGCTTACAGTAACATCTCTTTAGGAGAGTGCACAAACTTTGTGTGCTCCCGAGTAACAGCTCATCAATAGAGGGATGGGATCTTGAATCGTAGTCTTCAATATCAGTACACGAAAGAGTAAAATAATTTAGTTTAAGAAATTAACGCATGTCTTGATTGCATCCTAATCATATGAAGATAACTCAAGTTTAAAATCTACATTCATAAGTTGCTCAACAACAACACACAGGTTAGAGACAAACTTAAGGGATATGAAATCAATTTATACCGTTTACTATTAACTAATGCCATTACACAGAGGATGATAAAGGATAATTTTTTGAATTTGTGGGTTATGAATAGGAATTTGGTCATATCAATTTTTGGGGATGGTGTGGATAGGTCAAACTTATATAGTTCACTATTACCTTCTCTCCCCGTTGTTTGCGATGTATGAGTCTCTGTAGAATCCCTCGTTATCAATGTGAATCAACGTTCCGGTGAAATTCAAACTCAATTCATACTGTTGTCCTGGTTCCAGATTGTTCTCCAATTCAACAACGTAAAATTCTAAATCTGTGTCGTATGAATGACCAGCTATTCCAATCTCCGATCCAGACTCTAAATCAGTAACTTGAACGGTGTCCTCATCGATTGTTATATCAGCAATATGCAAAGTTATGTTGTTAGTTTCCTTTGTTGCATTTATAATAATGCTTTCAACACCTAGAACAGTAAAATTTCTGTCTTCAAAGAAAGGTATCAAGGTTATGGTGTAGATATCGGGAACTACGTAACCCGATAGGCGAACATTGGAGCCATCGCGTGTCTCTGGTGTAAATTTTCCTATACGGACTGGTGCTGGTATTGCTGACACATATCCTATTCCAAGGGTTACCAGTAATAAAATTCTTATTTGGAAATAGACCATATTATCTTGTCCAGTAATTCAGTACCTACAAAAAAATATTAAATAAGTAAGATCATAATAAAAGATATTACTTTTAATAATAAGATTAATATTATTAATACAAGCCTCATCCTGCAGCACCGTCGGAATTTTTTAAAAGTATACCCTCTTTGAGCTGTATTAGAAGCCAAATAACAAACTTGATATGGAGGTGAACAAAGGTATGAGAGCAATTTGAAATCGATGTTTCCGTGCCAAAAGGAGGTAAGCGACAATTCGATCAAAATTGAGATTTTCATATTAGGATTGTCATTGTTGTACTCTACATCAACTCCCAAAAGGATTTATAACATTTACTACTGTCAGATCACGTTTATCATTCATAACCTTTCGGCAGTTAATGAAGGACACAAAAATTATCATGCTAACAACAAAACCGAGATGTCGTTCAAATTATCGTTTACCCCCTTTTGGCACCGAGTCCTTGAAATATTATTCTCTTTTAATTTTTAAATTGGTAAGCAACACTACCAACTGAGGTGCCTTGAGTATCTTATTGACCCGTCCAGTACCCAAATAGCATGATTGATGCATATAGAACCATAGGGTTGGAAGTAATTTGAAATCCTTAATTTCTAAAAGGTTAACAAAAGTGACAACTGGGATGCCTGGATTGCCTCTATGAATTGTCCCAGTAGCTACATGCCAAGTTTGTTTCCGATATGGACAAAATATAGGAATAATTTGATTTTGTTTAAAGAAAGTGCCTCTATCACCTCCCCGAGTAGCTAACCGCCAAGCTTGGTGAAGGCACGTCCTAAGGTATTGTGGTAAATTTAAATATTACATTTAAGAACGGGTTGGTAGCACTAAATGTGACAACTACGGATACCAGTGTGTCATTATGATCTGTCGCTGCATCGAAGTACGTATTTTGGTACAGATATGACGAAAGGTATATGAATTATTTGAAATGTTAAGCTTTTAAGACGTTTGAAACACTGATTTCACTGTCCGCGTTCTAGTTCCGGCCGGGGCATGGGTGTGGATTTTAACTGGATGTAAATGAGGGCATTGTGACGGACCGAAGTTCAAAGTTTATAGATGGGCCCATGTAAAAATAAAGTTTACCAAATAAAGTGTTACTGATTTTATTGCGGCGTTTGCGGCTTCCGGAGTACTTAAGTGATTTGGCAGGTAGTCGAATACCGAGTGTGATGCATATACAACTAAAGTTATTGGAGTATTCTCAAATATTAATGTTTTTAAAGCTGTACAGTAACAGCGAGGTCGCCAGGACTAGCTGTCCAGGTAGCTAAATGCCTAGTGTGGTGTTGATAGGGACAACGCTACGGGAGTAATTTTAATTGCTAATGTTTGGAAAGGTTGGCAACACTGATATAGGAAATTGAAATGATATAAGCGTAGTCCGGTCCAATGTGTATTTATGTTCCATAAACTGTTCAGAAATTTAGGCGTCATGAGGTTCCATGTAATTTTTTACGTTTATGTAATATACATTGCTCGCTATTAAAATGAAGCACCCGAAAAGAGACATCGGATTAATGCAAAAGTTCCGAAATATGTAGAGCATGAAAAGGTCAACTGATTAGAACGACAGCTCCGTGACGCATCAGAGGTGCCCAGTATGACATCTAGCAACAGCAATTGGAGGCAGACCAGAGAGCCACAGTGTAGTGATAGACGACTGTTCGTGTGTGTATATACTCGAAAGATGCTTCGTCGTCGAATGCGGCTGCCGTGCCAGCAGGTTTCCCTTTGATCGTTGAATAATGCGGCATGTCGCGAGTGAGTCTTATCTTTCCGCGACACTGGTGCTGATATTGGACTGGCTGCGTCCACAGTGCAGCACATATAGACTCGATGGCTCCACGAAGGCACTACAAAACTACATGCCGGATTACAACGACAATGTAATAAGACAAGACGCGAGGACAGGCGGCTTGTTCATATTGCTCTGGCCGATCGAACAGCCACATCCCGAACACTGGCGCACGCACTGGCAGATGTTACACAGTGCTCAATGTCCCCACAAAAAGTTCTACGTTGTTTGGCAGGTCGGGGCATATTTACTCGGTTACATTGCTGCGGATTCTGCTGACTGCATAACACAGATATGAGTAACTACAATTGTGTCCCGTATAGAGAGCATAGAGAGCCGAATGGCAGAACACCCTCTTTTGAGACAGTTACCGCTTCTGTCTGCAGCATCATGAAAGCCGCATTTGTTTTTGGCAGTAATGTAGCACTAGGCTAGGCGACGCCTACATTTTGCATCACCACGTGGGTCCGACACTTTTTTTATAGTGTGAAGGGCCATTGCATTTCGTGTCCATCCATGTCTCCTACGCATTGGCGGACAAGTAACTAGCGGTTCATCGACAAAATGTTAGACCCGGTTATGGTCTCTTTAATGCAGATACTACCGCACCAGATTGTAACAGGATAGCGCACTCCCTCATGTGGCACGTGACGTCCAAGCCTTAATGGCTAGACACAATTTTCCCCTTCTTGATTTTTCGCCGATTGAACACGTCTGGTCCATGATTGCATAATACCTCTCCCAACAGCAACCTCCCTCAGCTACAGTTGATGAGCTGTGGCATCGTGTAGAAGATGCATGGCTTTCCATACCCCAGGAGGACATCCGGAAGCACACCTTTTGTATACCTCGCCGTGTTGCAGTCGTTCCGAAAGCCCATAGTCGGCCAAAGGCTAGTGACCTTCGGCAGATCTATTCCACTGGTGCCACATTGTCACGAGGGGCGATAAGTTTAATCAATTTGTACTTATACCTGACGGTATCTATCAGTCAAATTTGGGACTGCTATCGTCTCTCCTTCTTGCTGTTGCATTTTTAATGGCGAGCAGTGGAGATTATTATTATATAAAAGGGCAAATACACATGAATATAACAAAATTTGTGAACTGTCACTCAAGAGATTTAATGCTGACAAGGCAATAAGACATTTATAGTTATTGTAACATTATCAATACTATATCACTGGCTTCTTGAAACTAACCACAACTGAAAACAATAAGTTATCTACTTAAGTAGTGAAGACGATCATAATGTCATTGCTTGGATCCACTGATCATATTTGAAGACTTCATTAAATAAGTCACTAAGTGCCATTTTTGTGAAAATTACATTTTTACAGGAATAACCATATTATGTTGTTAGGCCTATAATATATATACAGATCAGTGTCCAAATGCATAGTTTAGTCTTGGTATTGGGTGTTTATAAACGATGAGACGTGGAAATGAAATGTTATACACTGTTTTTATTTGGCAGCTTGAAAATGACATATAGTGTATCATTTATTCGTCTTCATTTAAAGTTCACTGTTTAAATCTGCCTCATTCAAATTATTTTTATTCTACACTTCTGTAAAAAAACGTTTTCACCTAGCACACAAAAATTGTCATAAATTATCATGTCATAAACTGGAATTCTAACCAAATATTGTATATCGATAGGGTATCTAAAAATCACTATCACTGTTTTTAGACTGTCCGTCTAATTAAAAGGAAGTAAATGGTAATCAGTAAAGCGGAGAGTAGTACAAGCATTGAGCACTGTTTCGCTGGGACTTCGTGAGCATATGAGAACATGGTAATAGTCCGCAGTGGGTAATTGTTCGTAGTCTTTTGTGGGCGAACTGAGACATCGCGGACATTCTTGACCTATAATGGCATGTAGTAGGGAACGAAGCAATTAAGATCCAGTGAACATTGGGACGTACAGCATTTCATGCACGCCACAACACAGGCCATTTGGTTTTGATAGTATTTGTTATAAAGTAAGTGCACGGAATAGATTTTTTTTTTTCAAGTATACGCAACAGAATGAACTTAACAAGTATCCATTATATGGGCATTTTCTTACTTTCTAGTTACGTTTGTTTTAGTCAGAAATGGTACAGATTATAATAGCGGTGACAAAGATATTTTCAGGATAATTGCACGCAGCATATCAATCCCCGGAAACTATTGGTAGGCGGGAAAATTAATAAGTAGCTTGTTCGTGGCAGAAATTACAGGTTTTCGCACCGTGGTTCAGATTTCAGTTAAATAATTTCAAGTTCTTGCCATTTTTGTTCATTTAAGAATTTACGTCCATAACGAGATATTGTGTTTTGTGCAAAGTATTTAAAGAGGCAGGGGGGTTAGCTGGGCCCTTAAATGTAATAAAATGTAATCTAACACCTGCCGATATCTTTCTTTGGTGCCTATTAAAGGTTTATAAAAAATCAATAAATGGTTTCATTATATTTGCGGAGTTAATAATAATAATAATAATTTTATATTATTGTTATTGATTCCGCAAATGTAATCCAACTTTTTATTTATTCTTATTCAGGAATACAATTATTTTAGTAAAGTTTCTCTCAACGTACAATTGTAGTATGTATATGGATAATTATATTATAGTTTTAATGCTTTTCATTATAACAAGCACTTAGTTAATCGGAATATTTCCCCATGAATAGATTTCGGTCAGCCAACGTATGGTCTTTTGCGCCAAAATTTACTCCGTCAATCTGAGACATTAGTTCAACGGCCAGATGTGGCAAATTAAACATTCTACAGATCACAGTGGATTGGCGTCGACTCGCCAAATCGCCAACTTCCACTCACCAAATTCCCAACAAAAGTAAACCCTTTTTAAGGTAGCCAAAATAGAGAAAAGACCATTCACATCTATTGGTATATATATTTAATTGGAATTTGTCTATTGGTTTCATTGTGACTTATTAATTTTTTGTAAACTTTCCAACTGTCTACAGCAGGATTTGCGCTTACACACATCCAACTTGTAGTTCGTTGTAGTTGTAGTTCAAATTGTAGTTCGTAATTCTAACCACTAACACATGGAAGCATCTTCGTAAAGACTAATATGTTAATGTTTTTTTTGTTACGAAGACTGTTTACAAAGTAAAGGCATGCGTGTATACTTGAATTCAATACTGCCGGCGCTAGTTCGATCTTAGAGCTATGAAGGTCGCTTAGCTATTTTTTCCTCGCTCATCCTGCCCCAACAGCTAATTGAGAACATTGCTTATATATGGTGGTGTGGAAGATGCTATTATGCTTATGGTTATACTCTACGTTGGCAAATGCCCCTGCAGTCAGGTCACTAGCCGCACATATCTTTGATGCCATGCATTTGTGCATCGCTATGAACCAACGCTGGCCAACTTGCAGTATTCCTCTACGTCGGCAGGCATCTTAAATCTATACGTTGGACAGACTTCGTTTAGCCAATGCGCTATGGGACGGTATCCCAAAGGTACCGAGTTCGATCCCTGGTCCAGTCACACACTTTTCACTCTTTAATATTAATGGTATCTGTACCTACAGAGGCTTGGTGTACAGAAAAAATCGGAATTTGTCTCCATTTCAACTTTAGGAAAATTAGACTTTAAAATAGGAATTACCAAAAATCAGCTATTTTGGATCGCCTTCCTCTTTCCCTGTACTCTTCAATTGCCAAATCTAACAAAAAAACACTAAATGTTGAAGCAGTTGAAGAACTTTTTAGTGAAAGTAGTTTCAAAATCAAGTTTTCTACTTCCTTGATACCTTGTTGTCGACAAGAATAATCAAGTATTATAGGAGCAAATGGAGACTTTATATTTTTACTGGTATATTGTTAAGTGTGCACAAAAGTATATTAATGTGCTTATTATAATTATTTAATTCACTAAATAATAAAGACAGAAAAATCATGAACTAGGTTCCCTGGTACTATTCTTTTACATTGAGACCGCTGTACTTACCACGTTCTTAAAAGTTGACTGTCCCTTAGCCACGTCAAAAGATCTAAAGTTCCTCCTTTAGGACTGAATGCCTACGAATATTGGTCTCTAAGCGAAGCCGTGGTTAATTTTTATTGATAATATCATTACTATTATATTGATATATGTGTGTAGTCAGGGAAAATACAATGGCATAAGTGTTTTATCAATATAATGGATTTTTTATTTCTGAATAAATATAATCTTATCTACAGCAGACACACTCAAAAAATAGCTATAAAAGACTAAAAACAGAGTGATAATGATAATAATACTATCAGAACTACTAACACTGAAAATACCATGCTTTTTATTTTTCAATCAGGAGACAGAAATCTCATTTAGTAACAATGCAACAATATTCCAAGAGATGTATTCTTTTGTTTTCCGATTACAGGGATGGTCAAAAATCACAATGTGATAAGGTTTCATAATGGTTGGAGTATTTTTTGATCCTCTGTGGCAGATAAATTAAATAATTTGTTTTCAGGATATTTAATATATTCCTTCCATATTTTACCCCGTCCTAACTTATTCAAAAATCCCAACCTGTTTTCCCTATTATGGAATGGTAATGGTCTGTGGTTCATAAACCGTGTTTGCAAGAAAGCATATGAGACAACGGAAACGAATGTTATTTAGTCTTGAGACTGAATCGTATGTATTAAGAAATCATGCCACTCAACAGGATTTTGTGGTACATATTTCAAAACGATTTTGGCAATTAGTAAAGGAAATTCGTATCCATTGTTGTTGTAACAACGGAATGTTGAAAGCCACGAAATTGAAGTTGGCTCCGGAATGATATCTCTTCAGAATTGATCAACAGGAAAGATGGACTCTTCTATCCTTAATTTTTAACCGTAAAATTCCCTGTTTTCCCAAAAATTAAAAGACGTAATTTGTTTTGAAATAAACATCATGTGCAATCGCTAATTCTCTTAAGATAACACAAAATTAACGTCAAGTAGTAATTTTCATAGGAAAAGACGTCAATCAGACAGTACATAAAATGTTATTCATATTTGACTTGTTATGTCAGTGTGTGCCTTGAAGACGACATTCATTGCTGCTACCATTCAGGTCAGATCTATTTCAATTTACGTAGTAGACTTAGAATATTTAGAATCATGTTTTTCTATAACCCGCCATACCGAGATTGATATGGAGTCTTAGCACTTGCTTGCTTAAAAGTATTCAGCATCTCTTTAGCAATTTTGTTCCATTCGAACTTTATATAAAGAATTAACACTAGTCTAATGATGTCTGCTTCTGAGATGGCAAATTAAGAAATGGGTTTACTAAATTTGCTAATGATAAAATACGGGAAGAAAAAGAGTCAGGTTCGAAGACAGGTTAATTACAATAATAATAGTATTTATGATCACATGTCATACGGGACAGACCTACCTGATTATCAAGAAAATAATGAAAACAATTGCTAAGAGATCACTGAATCCGAACTTGACAATGGCTTTGAATTATGGTATGATTACTCTTGTTTAGTTTTACTCTCTGCTCTCTCTCTCTCTCTCTCTCTCTCTCTCTCTCTCTCTCTCTCTCTCTCTCTCTCTCCCTCCCTCTCTCTCTCCCTCTCTCTCTCCCCCTCTCTTTCTCTCTCTCTCAAACGAAAAAAGATTATTACTGTAACCCCCCTTAAATAATCCTTTAATTGGATTGATGACTTCGCCTCACGAAGTTCATTCTCATTGTGAAATGATTATTGTCAAACTATTATAAAAGGTTTCTCAAGATAACTTGTTACTTTATTCTATATTTACTTCTTATTGTTTTATTTTTATTGTTAATAAAAATTTGATAAAATGATATCGCTCGTCGAATTCCAATCAGAATAGAAACATTAGGGTATCCTTGCCATTACTAATCAGACTTCTCCTTAGGTATTTTCAAGGATTGAGGTCAGGCGATCCAGATAGCCAGTTGTAAAATGATAATGTTATTTTTCAGGAAGGATGCCTTGGTTGTGTTATTTCTTCAGGGACTCCAGAAGATCTACCAATTAGCTCTACCTCTAATGTACGAAAGTCCCCAAAGCTTTCCAAATTAACCACATACTCGACTAAAGGCAGGAAAGAAAGTTACTCTAATCAACACCTGTCATACTTTATAATAATAGTGTTAGCTCAGTAAACATAAAATGTTGTGTAAAATATATGCTGTACAATTCTACCAGGCTTACCCAGAAGGTACTGACGATCAGGTTTGATATGTAGCTACACTGCTCGCCATAAATTAAGGGATATAAAATTAAGATCCGTGAAGCTTGCTGGCCATATACCAGTCTATTAGATGGCTCCATGCGGACGTGCATTGTAGTCTTGAATAATGAACTCATCACCAATTTCATGTGGATAAGTAACATGAACTGTAATGTTTCACACCGGAGCACATACAATTCCGTCCGTCTTGCAAGAAAAATCCACCTCACACAGACAATTACGCCTCGTATTTTTCTCTGTCAACTAGAGTAATATGTATCATATATGCTTCTTGACAGACTAGTCAGTCGACAATCACAGTACAGAGAAATGGGAGAATAATCAATGAAGATGCTAACTGCAACGGCCCAAAGGGTCAGTTCACATATACTCTTGCATTCCTGGCGTGCTGTTTGGTAAGTGGTACTTCATGAAATCGTCTGTAAACTGTACTTGTTGATACAGGTGATCCTGTGGTTGCTCCAATAACGTCAGCTTAGATTCGGGAAAATATGCCGTACTTGTTGCTTGAACAAATGGATATATCGATTATCAATGGCCGATATTATGTGCGATCAGACTTTTCCACGAAGCGTTTTGTGTTGTCTGGAAGTCGTTTCAGAGCCTGCTTACAAATGAAAGGCAGCTGACGCAAAACGTCGGTTCACCTTTTCCCTTATTCTAAACTCCTCATGACACATCACAACAATTCATCGGTCAAATGTCACGATACCATATTCCGTACTTTTTACCATATTTGACTTTTGGAGTTACGAACTGTCTCCTCTTGTTCAAAATAATTAACAGTTCATGTAAAGCGCCACTACGCTAGTAGGTAGATACATGCAGCGGGACAAGAATGTCACGTTTTCCATATGCATTCGTCATTCGAGCTTTCGTAAAAGTTTTTGATTAGCCTTCCCCAATATTTTTATGTGTGCCTTTGCTATGTTTCTTAATTTATGACGAGCACACTTTGTTAAAGTTTAGCAGTAAACCCGGGCGGATTCTTCAAAGTTAATTAAATAAAACTTAAAGTGTAACTGCGCATTTTATGTACCTTTAATTTCTCTTCTTCAGTAAACTCTGCAAGCATTTGCACCTTACCGTTTTGTCTAACCAGGATAAGCAGGTATATCTCGTATTACCTTTATGCTATGTCTGACTGTACATCCAAGGAACATGAGGAATATTTCAAAAGGATTTGCAGTAAACGATGCCTAGAGTTATTGAGCAAAATCTTTAACCGCTTCTTTTATTTCTCCAATATACTCTTCACATATGTATTGATAATAACAATAGAGTTGCTCACCTGTACCAAGATGGTCCTCTCGACACTCGTTGTATACGTACGGTACCTTAACTCATGAGTGACGGCTTTCAGTCACTGCATTTGACGTTTTCGCCGTCAGCTGTCTCTATTGCAAGTGGGCTACAAGAGAGAGGATTGTTGTGTCGCCTGAGAAGAACAAGTTGTTTACAATGATGTAAAATTTTAAATCAATTTTTGGTTTGATCTAAAAATCAGTTTGTTAATAGCTTGTTTAAAGCATAATTTTGGTAATCTTGAGATAAAAGAAGCACTCTAATATAATCATTAAGTATTCGATAACACTGCAATTTTTGGCAGAGGCTGTACACACACATCAGGATCAGAGTTGACTTCGTCTAGGGGTGCATGCTATGGTAAGAGGGCCATGTTTGTGAAGCACGTAATCGGGCTAACAAGGAGCACTATTGAGAAGAACGTACCGAAAGCTGACAATTTTAAGACCATTCGAAAGAGATCTTAGCGCCATACAACATAAGTAAATATTAGCCACTGAATTGCAATGTAACTGAGAAATTGAAGTTCTTTTTTTTAATATTAAAGTTAGAATTGTGTTATCGCTTCGAACACAGAGACCGAATTCAATAGCTAAATTTCGTACATATTTTCCTGACATCATAACACGAAAAAAATGTATCTTTGTAATTTTCGAATTACTCTTGATTTTCGAGATACAGGGATTTCAATTGGAGCCCAAAATCATTTTTCAATGGTAAATAGAAAAAATATTTCCCAATCAAGCATTTGTATCAATAGGTAGATATTAGAAGAATCAAAAGGTTATGTCATTGGGTTATCAGTGTTAACAACCTGTTACAAAGTTTTATTTTCTCAAAAACACTACATCTGTTTATTGGTTGTCTGGTATTTTCTAGTAATAACAAACATAATAGGTGAAGCATAGAACGCAGTGTTGCAAATTGTGGATATCATATTAGGTTAAATACTGTAAATTAACATTTTGATTATTTCGATGGTACTTTCCAGCTACCTTGTATCTGATGATAAGCGATTTTTTGTTTTTAACATGAATGTGTGTAAAAACATTTGTCCTACGTAATGCACTGACTCCTATGTTACGAGGGTCGTTCAATAAGTCCTTAAAAAGATACAAAACAAATTATTTTAGATATATTTCTTTTACCTTTCAATACAGTCTTCTTTTTGCTCGATGCACTTTCCCCAGCGTTTTTTTTTAACTTTTTAAGCCGTCCAAAAAGTAGGATTTCATAAGGTCCTCAAAATAGGCATCTGTTTGGACGATTAACTCCTCGCTCGACTTGAATCTTTTGCCACCGAGTCACTTTTTTCAAGTTTGTAAATAAAAAGTTCACTGGGGCCCAAATCTGGTGAATACGGTGGACATCGTAATAATTCAAACTTTAATTCCATAATTTTCGCCATCAAAATGGCGCAGATTTGTACGATCTGTGCATTGTCTCCACTGAGAGCAAACGTGACACCCACGTTGCTGGGATTCCTTTCACACTCAATTTTTGTGCAAAATTGAAAACACTGTACCTTGTGATATGCCTGTGCCCTCAACTATTTTGCGCATTTCCATTCGTTGATCGCTCAAAACCATATCGTGGATTTTGTCAATCATTTCGGAGAAAGTCACTTCCACTGGACGTCCCGAACGATGTTCATCCTTCGTGAATGCACGGCCACGTTTAAACTCTTTACCCAATTATAAAGAGTCGCAAACACAGGAGCAGATTTGTCATGAACTTCATTCAACTCGGCTTTGATCTCTTTCCGTGTTAAACCTTTTAAATAGAAGTGTTTAATCACCGCACGAAATCATTATTGTTTCATTTTCTATTTTGTTCTGTACGAACAAAAGTTTGTTGTTGTGAAAATGAATCCACGTAATGGATATTGCTGAAACTTTAACAACAGTCTAGTGATAGATGACGAGTAGTAAGAGCAAACCTCTTTCTAATCTACGAGTGCCATCTCTGGGATTTTCTAAGGATTTATTGAACGACCCTCGTAATAAGTGCAACAGATTCTGATTTATGATTGTGAAACTAATCAGTGGGGCCACCTATTAGCACGCTTGAACGCCAGAGATTTTTTCGGTATACCGTAAAATAACTTTTTTTGAGATACGAGGTAGATGCATCGATTTCATCTCTTATATTATTCAAAAATTGCAGAATAATTTCTGTGTTTTACCTACGAGATTTGTTTTGAATGGTTGGAGGTTTTCATTGTCGCGTTCCATGGTGATTTTCGTACATGCACAGAAACATAAAAGTTTTTCTTATCTAAATCAAACATGAAATTCTGTTACTGTCACCATTTTAATCATGTATTTAAAAGACGTGGGGAATATTCTCAGTGAATAGAAATTGCTATCCCTACTTGACAAATAAAAAAGTTATTGGAACATTGTATAAGCCGTAGAACTTACTGTTTATATTGTCAGGGTTCGGGTAACGTTTTTCTAGTCTGTTTTGTTTTGTTATACTGTTTTCATGTACTGATTTCTTCAGTGGAAATTTAGTCCAGTTACTAAGACGCTGAACTTCTAACTAAAGAACACATGCTCAAATCTTGCCTGAGGCTAAACCTGCGAAGGGTCTGCTTTTTATTAGCCAAGTTATGTCTTAATTCTTGCAAAAAAAACTTAAATATTATTTGTAGCATTTTCTATTGTATGCAGATTGCGATATACTCTTACATAAATAACTCAGGAATTAAGACTTAAATAAAAAACGGGCCACACAGCGATATCAAGCGTATAAAACTGAGTTAGAACTGAAGATTTAGTCCACATCGGATTAGATTGGAAGTGGACAAACGAGTTTAAATATTTGTTTTGGCGTCTATCTTTCAACACTACGTAATCACTCCAGTATAGTTTACGTAGAGCTCGATGGCTGCTACCGACCCTAATGACTGAACTTTCAGTATACAAATGCCATAATATCACAAGCACAAACTACCTTGCCCTATCCCTTCTTCATTATCGATGCAGGAACAGAGCTCCTGAAAATTTTGATAGTGAGCAATGATTGGTTTTTGACATTAATGGTATAAACTGCGCCCTATAATATTTGTTTACACCCCTTATGTTTCTATAAAATGCATATTTCGCACCAAACGGTGCATTACAATCATAGAGAATCTCACTTGATTAAGATAATGCTTGCCAGTGCTGCCAGTCAAAATTACTTTTCATTTCAGAGGCAAGGAAAAATAATACTATTTCCTTAAAATTAGGAAATTATTAAAATCTTATTTTTGTCAGAAGTTTTAAATTAACATTAGAATTTAATGGAAAAGGTAAAGATATGTAAAGTATTATGCGTCTACAGGGCTTGTTACAGATAGATCGCATGAAGGAATTGAATACTAATATAAAATAATACGAATGAAACATCGCAAGAATATTCTCTTCTAATGGAACTCTCATATTTTACTACGAACTGACCAGTCCTCGGATCTTGGCCAAACTCAGCAGACATGTGGCCCAATACCATAGATAGTAGTACGTGACGAGCCGAAGTCCAAAGTTACTAAAGTGGCCCATGTAAAAATAAAGTTTACCAAAGTTTTTACCAGAGATAGTAACCTTTAAAATTTCGGCCGAGGACGAGCAACCGAGGCAAAAATATGCCACTTTTCATTTTTACATATCAAGTCAATGGAAGTGTATTTACGAGGGGCACTCACCAAGTTACACATCCCGATTTTGTAAGGTACAAATAGGAACTGATTAAACTTACCGCTCTGCCCGATGTGCGAAATATGGTGGCAGCGGAACAGAACTGCCGAAGGTCAGTATACTGTGGACCCACCATGGGAGATCAAAATGGCTGCAATACGACGAAGCATAGACAGGATGAACCCTTGGATGTCCTCCTAGGGTATGTGGAATCATTTACCAGACGCGCTCAATCGACGAGAGATCAGGTGAACGCGCCGGCTGAAGAAACAGGGGAACGTTGTATCCAGTTAGGTAGGCCACGGCATCGAATAACACATGCGGGCGCGTGTTATCCTGCTGGAATGTGATCCGTCCAGGGTCTGAACTGAAGAGGTCACAACGGGATCAAACACATTGTCGATGTACCGTTGTCTGGTCACATGTTCGTCAATGGGTAGGAGACACAAACGAGCACGGAATCCAATGGCATGACACATCATAATACATGATGTTGCAGAAAGAAGCGGGATTTATCTGAAAAAGGATCCCCTGCCATTCGATTCTTTATGCACGACGTTCGCGACACCATTGTCTTTGCTTATACATATTAGGGGTATTCGGTATTGAGATTTTTATAACGACTTTCGGTATCTTTTGTATACCGACAATTATCGACATACGGAAATACTGAACGATACCGAAATATCTATAAAACCGAATACCGATCGATATCAATATACCGAAATACCGAACAATATCAAAATACCAAAAAACAATGATATTGAGAAATAGCTAAGTACTCATGGATGTATGTATTTAGGGGGTTGTCCTGTACTCCCACCTCGAAATTCGGGTTAATATACAAAAATAGTATAATTTTAGGCGTAATTATCTATATTTAGGGTTATAATACCTTTTTTCAGAAGAACCTTGTGTTAGGTAAACATTAAAATTAATACAGAAATATTTACAACAGCCGCGACCGGGGCTCGAACCCGGATCTCACCCTTGCCGGCTTGGTATTCTGTCCATTACACCACCGCGGCACGTCAATTCTCTGTGAACATTGACTACTTCTCACACCTTAACACTCTTCCAGCCCCACTAGCTGGTTACGAAGTCAAGGTATCCCATACATTTGAAGATTTTTATTTAGGAATTTGTCCTGCAACCGTGCAGTTCGAACTGATAGATGTAATTCCTTTTTTCAAAAGAACCTTGTGTTAGGTAAACATTGAAATTAATACAGAAAAATTGGCAACCATCCGGTCGGAAGCAAATGGGTGCAAATGTCAATCTTTTAACCTTACCATTGTAATAATATAGTATATATATTTGCACGAGAGATAAGCAACGAAATATTAGCGATATCAAGTAAGACAGAAAAGAAAATGATTAACATGAAAAAGAAAAGATTGATTATTCATATTACAGAAGACTATATTGATAATAAACATTAATGCATTTACATTAACGCACAGACTCATATCGAAATCAAGAAAGAGCACGCATCTTGATAATTTATTGTGCTGTAATCAGGTACTTTGAATTTAATTTTTAAGACCTTTAGGCAATTCGGGCTTAGACCTGATGGATGATTATGGAATGATTAGTGCAATGGAGAAAGTTGGAGGAAACGGTAGACCCCCGAGAAAACCCACGCACACAGTGTTTGTTCACCACAAAGCCCCCATGGGAAGAGGAGGATTTGAAACGACGAACCCAAGCGCCAGAGGTGAGCGCTCTAACCACTGAACCACTGCGGTCCACTCTGATGTACTGTTTGGGCCATTCCTGATAATGAAAACACAGTTGCTGTAGCTTCGCCGAGTTCACGTGGAGTCAATTAACAAAGTTAATAACGCAGCGCAAGTTTTGAGGATGGGATAAAAGTCAGCAGCAAAATTTATTTCAACAACATTTTGATGTAATTGGAAAACTGTTGAGTAGGAATGGCCAAATTGATATTCGAAACTCAGATCTTCGGGGTTTCGGATATCCGGTGTAATGGATTCGTCCGATTTCGGTTGCTGATTCAGAGACCTAGAATTCGGATTTCGTTATTATGATCCATCTGAAACTGCGATGAGGGATGGTAAATTATGAAAGGCCCTGGCCAATACCTTCCCCATTCTCTGCCTACCTCATCCCAGCCTGAGTGAAAGAAAGAAAGGTGAGAGAGAGAATTTATTTTTTTTAATTCTATTTATGGCCCTTAGGCATCTAAGACTCAGGCCGTGAAAGGAGAGGGGAAAGGATTGGGGAAGGTGTCGGCCAGGGCCTATGTTGAAGGTGCCACCCCGGTATTTGCCTAGTGTCATTGACGAAAAATAATGGACAAACCTGTCAGGATGTTCGATCGCTGGGATCGAACCCACGATCTCCCGAATCCTACGCCAACCCTCTACTTCTGAGGTACGGTGGTACGTTGAAAGAGAGAGAGTTCTTTGTCTCTCTCGTTCCCTTTCCTTCTTCTTTCTCTTCCGGAGAGATAGGGGCAGAAACGGAGAGATAGATAGATAGATAGATAGATAGATAGATAGATAGATAGATAGATAGATAGATAGATAGATAGATAGATAGATAGATAGATAGATAGATAGATAGATAGATAGATAGATAAGAGGGAGAAGCCGGGATGAGGTCGGCAGAACATAGGGAAGGTATTGGCCATGGTCTTTCATAATTTACCATAAATATGGGCAATTTAATTCAATGTATCTGAAACTCGAAAAATATATTTTATAGATAGTTGTAAAGTTGATTTTTATTGTTTTTTGGCCGAAGTTAGTTAATAGGAACATTTCTTTAACGTCCTTTATTTTTTCTAAAATACATGCTTTGTTTCTCAAAAGCAAATTACGTAACCTGGAAAAGGAGTTCCATATTTTTTACCTTGCAGCATGCTTAAAAGGGAAGGGAGAAGGACATGTTTTTGTTATTTCCTTTTAACAGTGCAATGTTTATTGCATAGTGCTTGATAACCACGTCATAGAGCAAAAGGTAGTCGCTGTTGGCGACGGGAGAGGGTGGGATTTGAAGAGACAAGCACGTGCTGTCGATTATTTCTTTTCCTTTTGTCACTCCAATATAATTATCAGTAACAAACTATTATATGACTTGTTTCAATGACACTACTCTTGCAATTCATGCATAACTCAGCAATTTCTTTTCTCTTTCTATGATTCTGTTTTCCCTCTCTCCCCTCAGAATACTACAAAATGAAGAGTAAAAGAAACCAAACTAAAAGATACTTTGGTAGCCAAAAACAATCCCCAAAAATACGTACGAATTAGGAAAGACTATGATGATGTGTCCACGCCCCAGATATCAGTATTACCGTGACTCGGATCCGGACATCCGGATCCGAATATTTACGGTTCCGGACATCCTGATCCGAATATTTACGGTTCCGGACATCCTGATCCGAATATTCGCGGTTCCGGATATCCGATATCCATTTTGTCATCCCTACTCTCTAATCAACGTTAGAATGATTGTGATTATAGCACAGTAGGTCAAGTTTTGGAGAGGGTCTATGCTTGGAACCCGTCCTAACCCGGTGACCCGATTTAGGTCTCATCACCCCCAAGACAAAGTAGAGCATTTGATCATTTCCTTGCGTTTGAGGGGTGACCGAGAGCAGAAGTGTTACCCACCAGAGCACTAAAATTAAGAAACAGGAGCTCATTAAGTTCTCAGACCGGATCACGTATATCCTGGTCAGGCCGGGTCACCAAAACTGATCTGGTTTAAGCTCTGCCATGCTACTTCCTCTATATAAGTTATTAGTATTATTTTTTTCAGAATTTCAGAGGAATTCAGTATTTGAATATTCTGATATTGTTAAGAATATTGATACTGTTCGGTATTTCGGTATTATCTGTATTATCCGTGTTATCGGTATTTCGGTATTTTCGGCATTTCGATATTATCAGTATTTCGGTATTTTGGTATTATCGGTATTTTGTTACATCGATATTTTGGTATGGGTGATACCGAATTTTCGTTATTCCAAAATACCGATACCGATTTCGGTATATCGATATTTTTGACAACCCTAATACATATGTAGTGCAGTCAGCAGAAGCCGCAGCAATAGGTGGGTGCCCCGCTCTGCCAGACGAAGTAGAACTATTCATGGAGGACAGTGGGCACTGTGCAACACCCGCCAGTGCGTTTGCCAGTGTTTCGGATGTGGCTGTTCGATCCGACAGAGCCATACGAACAAGTCATCTGTCCTCGCGGCTCTTGGTATGTCGCAGGCGTTTGCTTCCGGCATTGAGTTGAGTTATGCCTTGGTGGAGCCATCGAATCTATATGCGCTACGCTGAGAACGCAGTCGGTCCAATACGGACACCAATGTCGCGAAAGGATAAACGGCACTCGCGATATGCCACAATTCTTCCGCGACCAAAAATGGAAACTTGCTGACATGACTGCCGTACTCATTGACGAGGCATCTTTGGACTATACACACACTCATGTCACATCCAGAGTGAAACTATCACTGCACCGTGGTTCTCTGACCAGCCTCCAATTTCTGTTCCTAGATGCCGTATCTTATACCTCTTATGAATCACGAAGATATCATGCTAATAAGTTGTTTATCTTTCCGTGTTATACATATTTGGCAAATTTTAAACTAATCCGATGTCTCCTTCTTGGTGTTGATTTTTTAATGGAGTGCATTATCTACATATCTATCTATATAGGGGTTGTAACCGTTGTCGGGCATTGAGTACCAGTGACTGTCATGGGATGGTCTTCATCATCTTCGAAGAAGTAAGAACTTTGGACTCTCTTTGAGCAAACACTTGTTTCCTGTGTTCGGGATGTCTCCCCGATCGTGGTAAATCACTTATCGCACCCTGTCGTCTGAAACGTCCAACAGGCGACGATACGGTCTTTGTGTCAAGATAATTGATCTTTGGGTTTCAAAAGAAAGATCAACGACCTTCTTTCGTTGCGGGGTAGTTATTTTTTTCATCTGGAAGTTCTCATACATCTTGATTATGCTGTTTTAATCATACAGAGGAGAAAAGAGGTTAAAATATTCCTCGCATAATACTACTTATGAGATAACAACAGAAAGTAATATTATCGTAGTTAATATGGACAATATTCAAAGTTGCAATCCCTTTGTGAATTGTGGCCCCCCTGTATATATATTAATCTGTAGTTTAAGAACAAGTAAATTCCTCTAAATTGAAGAGACTGGTCAACACGTGGAAAAATCTCACATTCTCAGAACACTATACTATGTGCGGCCACAAGCTAACCAGGAGGAAACAGCTTCTTCTACCCACATATTCCAGAGAAATGTAGAAAGTCCTGCGCAGTTTGTTCCTCGGAATGAAATACTCTAATGCGAACAACGCCGTATATCGATAACGGTATCGAATATCGACAATATCACACATCGAAATCGATTGTCAGAAACAATAATTGGTATCAATGAAAGGTATGCATGTTGTTTATGACTACACCGACAAAAGTTTGACATCAAAATAAGATGAAAGTTTCTTTGACAAATTTTCGAAATGTGCATATTTTCGGAAATGTAGGCTACGAAAAGCCTGGGAAAATGAACTTTGGACCATATTTCGAACACTACGAACAGTATGCCGTTTTTCGGCAACCTGTGTGAGCATTTCGAATATTTGTCAGCATTTTCGTGTTGTTTTGATGTCAGGAATCACCTCCAGAAGTTTGTCGGCGTAGTTCATAAACACCCTTTAGATAATGCACATCGATATTTTAATTTTAATTTATTTACGATCTTTTGGTATAATTGGCTCAGATCGGGATGCGTTAAGTACAGGCTATTAAAGGTATCGATCAGGGCTTACGTTACCATCAGGCATTCGTCTGGTGAAATTGAGAGACCCTCTGGAATACCTCGGTCAGAATTGTCGGTCGCGGGGTTCGAACCCGCGTACCTATCTATTGCCAACCTGAAGTTCTAGACGTTATCTACTGACCCACAATGGCTGGGTTGGAATATCGATATCAGGAAGACTATCGTATAGTAGGATGTGTCCGTCTAAGGGTCAGTTCTACAATCGACCGCTAAACTTCTAGTCAGCGCTAAGTTGAGGCCAAGTCTCAGTTTGGCCAATGAGAGTATGCAAGATGAGAGTTGGCCTCAACTTAGCGCTGACTAAAAGTTTAGCGGACGATTGTAGAACTGATCCTAAGTGTGAAATACTAACTAAATTAATATGTTCATAATTCACTCAAGTAAACAAGTTCATAGCTTCAGTTTGTCCAAAGTTATTGCACCAGATACGGTCGCTTGGAAACAAAACGAATACATGCATCTTGTAGCATAAAATTTCGACAAAGGATTACATAATGTAATGGCAGCCATGTAAATTCTGTGTCTAGTTTAACTAAAGATGTTGTTAGAGGAATGACAGTAGATTGGTTGGGATATAAGTGTAAATCTCCTGTTAACAAGCACTTCATTCTTTAAAACTCATAGTAATTAATTATATGAAACAAGAAAGGATAAAATAGTCTGTAAATCAAACACTATTTTCTATGGGAATCATTGTATTTTAAAATTACCTTATGTTTTAAGATTATTTGTTAGACTAAAATTAGGATATTGAAGACATTAATTCAATCATTAACATTTAATACTTTATACAGGTTGTCCCCGAAAAGTGGCCCAAACTTCCGGAGATGAGTGTTTACACCGAAACACAAAATAAGTTCTTTTGTAGAAATTCCGAAATATGCTTAGTATCGGAAATATAAGTGCAAGTCGCGGCGGCACCGTCACGAATGACGTCATAGCTAGATACATGATTGCGTAAGTGGTGTCGTGTTAGCAAATCACACTCGAAGTAGTACCCGATACATCTATTTAACCAATATATTGATTGAATGAGTGCCGTACAGACAGGTTTCGCAACCTAAGCATTTCATCGTCAAGGATAAAAATGGTTTAATTGGGCAAGTATGAAAATTTCCTCTAAGTTGCATTCCCACATAATAAACATAGCTTAAATAGATGTACTGGGTACTACTTTGACTATCATTTGCTAGGACGAACCCACTTACGCCATTACTTGTCGAGATATGGCGTCATTTGCGACGAAGCCTCCGTGACTTTAAACGCCTGTAGCTCCGAAACTAAGCACATTTCGGATTTTCTTCAAATGAACTTTCTTCTTGACCTGATGTAAATAATCACTTTCCCAAGTTTGTGCCATTATTTCAGGGACAGACTGCATTATTAACCGTTATCGAAGCACATTTCTTGTACGTAAAATAAATTTGTATGATGATTTTTCTTTGTAACACGGTAATTGTTTCTTATATACACTCTAATCACACTTCTCAACACATCACAGATATATTCTATACAGCATAGACATTTTCATGTTATAATGGTAAAACACACCAACCACTTAATATAGAGGAAATCATTTG
Organism: Lepisma saccharinum; assembly: GCA_022664845.1. Classification (NCBI taxonomy): domain Eukaryota; kingdom Metazoa; phylum Arthropoda; class Insecta; order Zygentoma; family Lepismatidae; genus Lepisma; species Lepisma saccharinum. The sequence goes on from JAGDQP010000821.1 coordinate 131,089, forward strand.
ATTTTAATTTGCTATAGCATCATTAAGCCATTCAGCAATGATGTTGTAGTTATTGTCAAGCCATTCCAGTCGAGATTCAGCATCGGCTAGATAATAATCAAGTGTATTTGCAAGAATATCAGAATGATCTGCAATGAGCTGCTCCACCTGCAGATAAAAAGAAATAAAAATTAAACTATTTCTACAAAGTAAAACTTTACAGCAATTTTTGATTTATATTATCTAAAGAATTATTCACATCTTCAAGATTCCATTTAAAAATTGAAAATCATGTCACTTACATGGATGCAGACTTGACACATTATTTTTTCTTGAAGAAGTAACAGGTACAAAATGAACTGTGATTCACAATAACACATTTACGTTTATTCGTTCTTGTATTTAATGGACAATTACAATTTAAGACCAGAATACTGATATACAGTAGCAATACATTTGATTTCTTTTGTTTCTATACAATTGGAAGTGAGTGAACGGTGTTCACTTATTATTTCTCTGTGGATCCCCGTCCATGCAGGTTCAATCACTGATAATATTTTTGTCTCTATTATTCCTGTGGCTCTTTTCATTTATTAGTGTTATTCTAATTACTTTCACTCATTTGTTGACAATCTATTGCTTGCTGGAGTGAACTTAATTCCAGTTTTTAGATCTTCCTGGCGTTTATATGACAAACCAGTAAACTATGCATAAAATGGATTAACGACTGGAGGCTCGTGAAACATTGAGAATGGAATTATGATTATTTTCAACCAGCATGATATGCAAAAAGGAATACATGAAAACTCCTTAGATGAGTATTAACTTCCAGCACACACCAATTGCCGTAACATGAAAAACAGTTAATCATACATCTAGAAGAACCAACGTATTCTGATGTGGAGCATGCTCAGTAACGAACTTGACTTCTCTTAACCCTTTTGCTTTGCTATGAAATATATAAACGTCTTATATCGACAATTATCGGTGTTGGTCCATCAAATATTTAATGATGTATCAACATGTATGTACGCTAGTAGATTTTTAATTGGGACGAGTGAAACATTCTCCGTATTATTGTAAGAAAATCGTAACTTCTTTCTTATCACAAGTTGTTCATTCACGATAAAAATTTATCCAATATTTTCTTTCATTGTACTATTGTGAAAGCATAGTATACTTTTCTATTGACAGGTCTTAAACTCGCATCATTCACATAACGTTAGTAAATAGTATAAGATCAGTAATTAAATTCATGTTTCTGCTGGTAAACTATATCACCTGATGTGCGGTACATGACTTTCTTAGTACCTTCCAGTTAAATGCGTACAGAAACCTGTAAAATGCTTCTTTTACCTTCAGGAGCAAATGGTACTTTTCCAACATAACAACAACTGAATTCAATCTTATTAAGGATCAACGTAGTTGTTATGAAGATCTTAGCCATTATACCTACCCGTTACATTAGAGCCATCCGAATGCAAAGTCTTTAGGATTACAGTGGCTCGGTATACATCAAGTATTTCCACTGGAGATGGATTATTTCTTAATAAATTTATATGGACATTTAGGGAAACATTGCCAGAAGCTACCTTTTCTTGTACCACAGTGAAATGAACTGACAGAATTCAAGTGTAGGGAGTTTTTTGAAGGTGATCGTAGTTGACAACGTAGAAATATCGAACCTTGACATGGTCCAACTATCGGTGTATATCAACAGTTGACACTACGCCACATACAAGACTACGAACAGGTTGCCAACGAATTTGTATGCTTCAAATATTATTGCTTGAAAAGATAGCTAATGAAAAAATGCAATTTTATATAGTCTGTTTTAAAATCTCTTAATGAGTAAGAAAGCAAAGTTAATATTCTTTACTAATATGATGTAATTAGGTATTAATGTCTCAATTGTATAATTTCAGCAAATTTACTAATTTAAATCTTTATTTGATGTAAAAGAAAGATCTGGTTTTCATTTCTAATGACAAAGAAAGGCACATTCATTATTTTTTTTGTATTCTCAAAATTTCTCTGAGAAATGAAGGTAAAGAATAACCCAATTTTTGATTCAACGCAATAATTTACCGGTCAATCTGGCGCCAGCATAACCAACAACGTAATCCTTTTTGGTAATATTTATCTTCTAGTGTAGTTACGTATCGATACTCTTTGTTCTCCAATTTTGGGTTTATAAGGTTTATTATATATGAAAATTTGCATTAATGTATGAGCCTAAATGTCCAAACGTATGTATGAGTCAGGCGACATCAGAGACCTCTATCATGAGCGTCGTACAACTCGAGTTAGCTAGTTTCAGATTTTGTCTGTCTTTGAAGGGTCGACACTGTGATTGTCGAAGCCTCAATTTCGCGCGTTTTCCCAGTTTGGTTAAAGCTCAGTAAATGCTTTATTACCATTTTGGAGTAGTCCGGAAAGAAGAAATTCCGCTGAGTTGACAGTTAATTGTCCGACGTGTTCGAAAGCGAACTTGTAGTCAACTTTATCATTTGCTGCTCATGAGAAATCAGCGAAAGTTCGTATACCCTTTGTGCCATGAGGATACGAACATGCGTATTGTCGGCGGAAGGATGCGTAACTGCTCTGAACTTGTACAACGCTTCAGTGCAATTAAAATGTTGCAGTGGCTGAACAATTCCTAGGTGCATGTACAGTTCATTCTTTGCAATCATCTTATGATTATAAGTTTAACATCCAATATTTGATATATACTGTCGCAAGTTAGTTCTGAATGAATGTGATGCCGAATTGATTTAGCTGAAAGCAAAACTTCTGCCAAGATAATGTGTCTTGTAACCTACCGGATATGAAACAAACAGTGTTTAGTAAATCTCCAACTAGTGTGCAAAACGCTGTTGGAAATAACTATTTTAGTCCTGGAGGAAGTTTGCTGGAATATGTTTTCCTTTATGTGTTTTGGTATAATACGTGACAGTTAAACTTGGTTATTCCTGGCCCATCCTTTCTCCATTCATCAACATTTTCTACGGGAGTTCTTCGCTGCATAGTGGTGACAGAGAAGCAGAAGAACGCCTGGTGTACGTAGTTAAAAGAATTTTATTGTTTTGGCCAACATAGTTCACCGACGTAATGATATCAGGCGCTTATGTATTTCCAAAAAACTTTCAATATTCATAATGACAGCGAAAACAAGCAATATACTCATGAAAATCTTGTACACTATTTTTTCTAATGTTTATTTTTATGTTCATGTGTGTTGTCTTACGTGATTGTTAATATTAAAATATAGGTACCTAAACATCAATGGGATTTTGCAACCAACAACCAAAGATGCATGATATCTTGAGACATATTGGTTTGTTTTATAGTATTTAAAAAGTTTATAGTATTCGTCTTGTTCGGTTTTCCTCAAATATCATCCTGACAGCCTCGAGTGAACGTGCATATTCCACATTCAGTCTGGCTATTAAAATTATATATTCTTGTGATCCCTACACGATAATACCGGAACGTCGGCTTTTGTTTTTAAGAAAGCTGGCGTGTGGTCATATCTGGACAAGGATCTTGAAACCAGCATAATTATTAAGATCTTCACTACAAAGATCGGTGGCAGGCATTTCATCCAAGAAGGAGAGTTAAACTGTAACCGAATTGCTAAGCATGAGGAACGAATCGAAACTTTCCAACTTTTTGTGCGAAGGCTCAATTTCTTTTAGACCAGTCAGTCATAAGAGACCGCAGGGAATGGCTGTTTATGAACTGTTCATCTACGTTATGAGCAGAATTGAAACAATTTGTGGACAAGATATGCAACAGAAGACGAGACATACGTCCACCACTTTGATCCAGAAACAAATTAGTTTATTTAAAGCAGTGAAAATGCCCATCGTATCCCACAATCTAATTGTTTCTTGCCGGAACATCAGCGGAAAAAGGTGTTGGTACTACTGGAGAGCATCATTCTAAGCTGGTGAATCGATTACTGATAAAATTAAATGTGCTCAATGTTCAGATTTGTTCAAAATTGACTTCTTGCACCAAGGAATGCTTAGGTTTACACAGCACTAGCGTTCAACAAAATGTAATGAAATATAGCTTTGAACTGTCGTATTTACCGGAATTATTCTATCATACTTCTGTCTTCTCCTTCAGATCAAATACATTTGAAAAGTCGAGAATCTAGCAGTGGGTTGTAGGTGCATCTCTCAACAACAGATTTTCAACCCTATTAGCCCGGCTAGCTCAGTCGGTAGAGCATGAAACTCTTAATCTCAGGGTCGTGGGTTCGAGCCCCACGTTGGGCGCCAATAATAATTATATGGACCTTACTTCCGGTTTACTTTCATTATCTTATATCTTTTATCTCAGGGACGCTAGAATTAGGTTCTTCTGGGATCTTTGGAAAGTGATGAATTCCGTAAACCTATAAATAAACACCTTCACTATGCTTCTACTCCAAAGATAAAAACTAGGGTGCCCACTCTCTGGATTTTTCCTACTCATAGGGGCTACGACTAGCTTTACGTAAAATATCAACTGGAGTTGACATAAACGCTAAAAGGGTCTTAAGCCATAATATAGCGTTAAAGCCTGAAGAAAACAAAAAATGAGAGGATTAAAATACTTTAATAAAGTTCCTCTGCTGTTATGTTCTGTTGTACAAAACCCTGCGACCATTATATACATTAGATAGGTTTACAACCATTTGCATTTATGCTTTTTAATCTAAAGGTTATATTAATAAGAACTTGTGGATCATTTTCTCTTTTATAAACACTTATTCCATTATTATAACAAACATTTCCATAATTAAATTAAGTTCATATTGTTTAAATAACATCGTTAAAGTATTTGATGTATACGCTAGCCTATCGTAACGCCGTCTGTCGTCCTCCTGGGATTTAGCTCTAAACATTACAAGTTGCTTCCTACAATGACGCAAGAATGACGTCATTTTATAAACTACATAAAAGTTGTTCATTCACTTGAAATGGCTATTTAACGTGCAAAATAACTTAAAACTTACATTAATCAATGTATAACACAATTATAAAGTTGAATAATGCTTAAATTAATCCATTAATGCTATAATATATAAAAAATATGTTTGAAACACAGATTTATAACATCTGTGGCCATAACAAACTTTTATCTGGATTACAAAGCTTTTTAGATCGATGAAAGAAATATGTAAAACAAAGGGGGGATTATGTTGAAAACTAAGTTCATGTCTCTGTAAGTATTTTAGATAGCGATAGAAACTTTCCAAACACACCTCGTAATTATAATGTATGATATGCAATAGAATTAATAAAGAAGTTATCTTAACACAATCATTGAATCCTGTACGATTTGCGATGGTTCATAATAACATGATACTTTATGTGGAAAATCACGTGTTTATGTTGCTTTCAGTTGCAAGTTGATCATCAATACATATGTTTGCTCTATGTAGAAAAGTCGTTCTAATCCCTTAATGTATAATAAGTTTGCAGTAGAGTTGCGGAAACGTACATTATTTGCTTCTAGACCACTATTGAAATTCATTATTGTTTTCAACGTCTGACTTAATTGATAATTATTAGTCCCTTATTGTTTTCGTGGAATCAAGCTGGTACTCTACCCTACGTGAAGTTCCACATTATGTAATTGTTTGTATCAATGTATATATATGTATTGTATATGTACATACATTTTTATCAAATCAACATTATGTAATAGGTACATATAGCAAATATTTTATCAGAACCAGTGAAACCACTTTTATACTCTTTATGGCGAGTTACGTGTAATTCCCCTAAAAGTGTATATTCGTACTCTTTCAACTAATTTCTTCTTTTAAACCATTATGTTTGTTTTATAGTGATTTCATAAATAGCTTAATTTGGACAAAATAAAGTAATAAATACATATAATCTAAACACAATAAGACAAATAGAAATATTTATTTACTTACCTGCTCTAAACCTTCTCTGGTATTTGTATATTCTATCACGTACAACACGACGTACAAAGTAGGAAATGACCCGACTCTAAAATGACAAAAGTGCAATTTCAATTACTGTAAATGAGCATCCTCCTTACGTATTACAACCATGTGCAACACATCTTGTAATTAACATGTTAATAACTTTGCTGGAAGTAATAAATGATGACAAATATTTAAACTTATAAAATTCTTATTCTGAACTAACATCAAATCTGGGAATATAACTCTATAATTTGTATTGAGGTTTCAAATTTAACCGAACATCGTGGCATCTTTCATCTATTTTAAAAAGGTCGCGTTGGGCCACTAACACCAGCATGTTAGTATTTACTTCATATTATTCCAGAGTGGGACATAAATGCCTGACGGTTTATAAAATAAGAATACCACTTTATTTTTGCTCATATACATTGTTTAATGCTAACAAAAGATAAAGGATTTTATGGAATTAAGTATAACAATCGTTTTACTTGTGATAAGCTATGTCCTTGAGATGGATACCATGATTTTCCAAACACTGTTTCATTCGTCATGGAGGTGAATACATTATTCACTGTAGTAGGTTCTCTGGGATTTCATCTAAAATGCTTGAATGTGTTGTTTCAGCTAAAGGATGCTTTCAGGATGTGTTTCATGGATCTTGTTTTTCAGATGGCTCCACAAGAAAACGACTGACGTTGTTAGGTATGGTGAGTGGGCATGCCAGTTCATGTCAACATACTGTGAATAATGCGTTTTGGACACATGGTTCTGAGTATCTGTAAATTTGGCCGGACGCGGTGGGGTAATCTTGTTGAAACTAAAGTTTTCACTGCTCATTAGACCCAAGAATAGAGTATGGTCAATAAAGCATTATCTTGCATGGCAAGTGAAACAATGGAAAATCAGAGTAGCTATCTCAAAGACATTGCTGTGTATTTAACACTTGAAACAACTACTACATTAAATCCCTTTAAATTTGCTATCTTTCGGTACCATTAAACAATATCTTTTAGCAAAACTAAAATGTATTCGTCTTTTAAAAGTCGTAATGTGTTATGTCCCACACACTACTATTATTATTATTTTAAAATATTTTGTTGATATGTTAATCAACATAATTTTAGGATTATAAAAGTCAGCATAACTTTAAATAATCTGAATAAAAATTCATATTAATATAAAACTGGAGCAAAATAACCAACTAGTTATGTAATTTCACTCACACCGGTTTCTCAGTATGAGTTAAATTATTGCGGTAGATCATCACGTCCATAGTAATGCGCTAACAGTACTGATATTTTGAAGGATGTTGTGTGTTACGTGTGATTTTCGTGGTAGGTTGTAGTTTTTCTTCTTGTGGGAGTTTTGCAGTGGTTCGCACGTTTCATACGAGGTTCATAAAACTATTTTATTTTTTAGTGGTAACGATAACCATCCTTAGTTAGTGATCATCTGGGTTTAATATATACTGATACTTTGGTAGGAAAATCTTTGGCCTGGTAGCCACATTTTGCAGAGTCAATATAATCCTAATTTTGCCCACCTGATGGGTCCAAATTACCAATTCCAAACCCCTAAATGCATGAAGAACGTGAATTAACTTAGAAGAGCAGAAAACATACTGAAATTAAGTGAAAACCGTGCAATATATTTGCTATTTGACAATCATATAGTCACATCTTACAGCGCGAGAGAAATTTCAAAACATACAATTAAGCAACTTCGTAGAAACAAAGCTAGATTGCTTTATTTATCAAGAAGCGACAGCAAATGAGATGACTACTGTAGTTATATACCAGCGAGTACAAAAGTTATCAATTACTTCGATACAGAATGTCACATTAGTGAAGGACTGTAATGCGAGAACTCTTTAAGAAAAAGTTGTGAAACCTCTTTAAGGAGTAAGACAAATTAGTTTCTACTTACGAGTCATGTATTGCGTCAAAATTTTCACTGAGGAAATTGAAAGCTAAGCCAGGTACTTCGTTATTATAAAGAACTGCATAGAACAATGTTTCAAAGTAATCGGCTCCATCGTTCGTTTCATCAACAACAAACTGCTCCAAAATGCTAAAAAAAAAAAGAAAGAAATCACAAAATAAATATGTCTAAAATACTGAACGTTTTCAAAGTGAGTCAAAATTTATTTCTAGCTTTTCAATACACTAATTGACACCATGTGTTAGAAATACTCAAAACTATATCAATTTTGGAAAACGACCTATTTAATACTTATAAACACTTATGAAATTAACAAATTCGGGTTTTGGCCCTCCGTTTGGTTGAGATATGTAAAGATCCGTGAATTAAAACGTCATCTCTCATGCCCTCAAATCTGTAATTATAAACAGATATTTCTAAATTACCAACGGTCGATTTACTTGTATTAAAGTCGAAACAGACGAGTGGACATGGGGAGGTAAGAGAAAAGTAGTGCACTGTAAGTTAATAATCCGGTTTGTAGAAAGTTTAAGGGAAAGCGTTAGAATCTAAAGGAAAAGATAGATATTCTTTCAAATGTAGAACGTAAATATTTGTATAGTTTGAGCATCCAAATATTACTGATACTGCAGGAAGAAAATAATGGTTGCCCTGAAGAAAATGGAAGAGTGAGAAAAATGCAAACATACATATTTGTACAGTACATTAATTTATTTCACGTGATAACTCTACTGTAGCTATTCTAACCATCGTTAGTGTATCAAACACATGTCTATATTGAATGTCCTTACCTCATTAACTTGAAACTGTAGCTGATAGTTTAAAAGAATCTACTAGAATTATTCTACCTGTATGTACACATAAAAGATGAAAGGAAAGTATTATATGCAACTTCTGTGTCTATTGAGATAGTATTGGTAGGTACACCAGCTTCATGTAGTTTTACCCAGCCATTGTTGCTCAGTTATAGAGCGTTGGCGTAACATTGGAGAGGTCATGGGTTCTATCCCAGTGGCAAACCATCCTGACTGAGGTTTCTCCAGGGTATTTCTTCAGTCACACCAGGTAAATCTCGGGATGGCACCTTCAACATAGGTCTTGGCCAACATCTTCCCGACTCCTTTCCCCTCCTCTATCCCGGCCTGAGCCTTAGATGCCTAAAGGCCACAAAATAAAATTCAAATTCATGTAGTTTTGTTTCAGACCTATGAATATTGTTAAATAAATTTGGAAAAATTCGTATAATTATTTAGATTATTTATTATTCTATGCTTGAAAATACATATATTATCACGTACTCATGTCAAGGAATGATACCCTTCGTATTCTCCATCCCTGAGACCAAATTTATATAGAACAGTGATTTCGTTCAGTTTCATTTCTTTTTCGAGTTTAAATTGGATCCCCCCTGGATAACAAAATTATATAGAAGAAAAATAATTAGTTTAGGCAATCAAATTTTCTTAAAGTTTTCTTATACTCTCTTTGGGTAATGTAGGAATAAAAGTTGAATTTGAATTACAATTCTAATTACTAGAAATGTTCTCCAGTATTGTCTTTTACATGCAAAATTAAGATTTCGCGTTTGTTCGTTTTCTTAGAACCATGTCTTTTTTTTTATGTATTTCACTTGTAAACCGACAAAATGAAATGCTACTTGCGCTGAAATGTAATATTGGTTTTCCCTGACGTCGTATGAGAATACATGTTCTAGAGTGATGAGTTACAAGCGCACAACGTAGTACAAGGAAACATTTAATGTTATTGAGGCGACTACAATAACGTATGTGACGTTATTATGTAATAGTTTAGAAGACACTGTAATAGGTTACGGTGCAACGTAACCTTAATCTCAATGCTGAAAATCTGCAAGTTATCTTCTTTCAACGTTTAATATTGTCACTTAAACTCGATTAAGAAGTACTCACGTGTTCAGAAGAGTTTCGTTTCTTGAAGATCCCAATGCTTGCACTAACGCAGATATGTCACCATCATCGTTATTATTGGATAAAGAGTTTAAGTAACGTTGATAAACGAAATTCCATTCATCAGTTCCGCCTTCTCTTACAGCTGTACTATAGATTGTTGATCTGTAGTTGGGAGAGATTCTGAAACAGGAAGATCAAAGTTCATATCTTCAGCTAAAACTTTCGGCAACATCCATATCACATTGTCGATAGAAACTATTACAATAGTAACATTTCCTTTTCAATCTGAGAATTATTTCGATAGTATAATGAAATAAATAAAAGGAACTATAAGAATAAACAGACAATAGATTAAAATGTTTTGAAGTAAAAGATTAAATT